>FJUW01000064.1:0-252866 GCA_900074885.1 Rhynchosporium graminicola
TAGATTATTCTCGACGACGATTATTAAGCGTAAGAGTAGTATTATCTTCTTTAATTAATAGTAGTAGTATTATATGCGATTAAATATTATTAAACGATATAAACTTAATAGAGCGCTAAGTAGTTAACTAGTATAGTTCTAGGAACTCGTCTTATAACTAATATAGTTCTGCAGATAAGTCGATATTTAATTATCTCTCCTCCGCGAGCTTCCTTTCTGCCTCTTATAGCTAGTAAGCGTAGTCTTCCTATAAGTTACTTATAGTTACTATTAATATAGGGGTATTATTAGGAAGGTTTAGCGACTTAGTAAGTTCGTTAATTATAGTAGGAGTTAGGGAGCTTAACTAGGACGAGGCGTTATCGCGAGTACTCTCTACTATAGAGAGAGGTAAGTTATAATAAGTATTATAAGTCGCCGAAGAATAGGAGGTAGAGGGAATCGGAGAACTAGTAGTCGATTTATCAGACTTAAGTTACTTTAGTTTAAGTACTATTCTTTAAGTTTATACTTAGTATAAGCTTTCTCCGTATAGTGTAGTCTCCTGCGTTTAGTAGCTTTAGGCATAGAGGTATAATATAAGTAGATATTTACTATCTTCCTAGATATAAGTAAAAGAGTTATAGATAATATAACGCTTACTCTAGAAAGGTCTTAAAACTACCTAAGTAATAAGATCTTATATTAATATAAATATAAAGTAGTAAGAATCACTTAAGAATCTATAACTAAGGAGTAAAGAAGTAGAGAGAGAAGGGAAGTATATATATGAAAAGGGGCCCCTAAACTCTACTCGTGTAATCTCGCTTAGTAGTAAGTGTTTCTACTAATAGGGAGAAACCTCTAAACCTGACCAGTTGTCATATGAAGAAGTAGAGAGAGAAGGGAAATATATATATGAAAAGGGGCCCCTAAACTCTACTCGTGTAATCTCGCTTAGCAGTAAGTGTTTCTACTAATAGGGAGAAACCTCTAAACCTGATTAGTCGTCACAGAAAGTATTATCCGAAATCCGGTATTACTGAAAATAATAAAGCTTTATATATAAGCTTAGTCCTAGATCCGCGAATTAGATTAGAAGGATTAAGTCTACTAGGACTTAGAATTATAAGCGATATTAAGCGAAAACTTCAAGATGAATATAACTTGTAAGTTACTTTATATTATTATATATATAAGGAAGTTACTAATATAGTTTATATAGCTTAAAGGTTTAGGCAAATATAGATCTTCCTATATCTAATAGAGAAATAATAGCTCTAGAGGACGATGATCTCGGTATATATATAAACGAAGAAGAAGAAGAGTTCGATGAATCAGACTTTTATTTAGAAGAAAAAAAGTTAAACTTTAAAGTAAGTAATCTATTATTATTTCTTTATTATATATATATATTATATATACTAATATTATATATAGATTAAGCCTTTAGACTATTAGGCTACTAATAGAGATAAGTATTGAAAGGAATGTCCCTTTCTCGTATACCTGTAGGGATAGGGGCAATATTCACAGAGGAATTAGGCGCTAGTAGGTTAGACTATTATCTTTATTAAGTAACTTAACTACTTAAGTTGTAATAAGTCTCTATCTATAATATATCCTGGATATTCTTTAATATCCGGGCCTATATACTAGCTCTAGTCCTGATTAAATTACTATGTAATACTACACTAAATACTAACTATTCTAATACTCCCCTTTAGAGCATATTACGATTACCTTATTACCTGTAAGTCCTCTATAAGTCCTATTTAGCTTTTGAACCTTTTAAATACTACTCGTTCGAGTAGCTTTATTATTCTATCGGCGACTATTTCTACTATTAGGATATAGTCGACTTTAAGGCTCCTAGTTTCCGCTAAGTCGCGTATAAAATAATAAGCGATATCGATATGCTTCGAGCGTTCGTTCAGGTAAGCGTTCTTAGTTAAGGCAATTGCTCCTTAGTTATCTCCGAATATCTGTATTAGTCTAGAGTCTTCCTTAATAAAGTAAGAGTATCTTAGATCTCGTAGTACTTATATAAACTATTAGCTTTACTTTACGTAGTTCGCAAGTGCTATATATTCTGATTCGTAGCTCGATATAGTAATAGAGCGCTACTTCTTACTTAACTAAGAGAATAATCTATTATAGAATATTAATACGCTTTCAGAGATACTTTTCCGGTTAATCTTATTACTCGCTTAGTCTATATTAGAGTAGAGAACTATAGTATTATATTCTCCTCCTAATCCGTAGCGAATTCTTATCTTAATAGTTAACTTATAACGATATAAGACTCAAGGCGGTATACAAGTAAGAATAAACGAGTAGGGAGGCTAATAGCGATCTTATATAGTCTACTACGAAGAAAACAAAAAGATAAGGAAGGAAGAAGAAGAGAGATAGAGTATAAGGAACCTTATATATATATACCGGTACTAGTCCGATACTATACCGGGTCGGATACTAGTTCTGCCGGGATACCTATGAATTTAAGCCCTATTATCTATCCTTCTTCTTATATGATATTCAGGTGAGCTATCGTTATATTACCCCCCCCCTAAGAAGAGCTTAACCCTAAGCTCGGAAGGTTATAGTTTATAATAGAATTAGTATTTATTATAACTATTTTCATTAATATTCGCGTAATAAGAACTAGCCGCTATTTAGTAGTAGTAAATTCTTTATTAGGTTCTAACTAGTTACGTCACTATAATAGTACTATATTAGTCGTAGCTTCTAAATCGGGCGGTAAGTAGTATTTGCTTTATCTATTTATAATAGGAGTCGAGTTTAAGTAGAGCATAAGGTATATAAAGGAAGGGGTTTATTAATATTAGAGCCTTTCCTTTTCAACTACAATAACTACTTTAACTTATAAGTTTATTCTCCCTAGATTACGATATAGCTTCCGGAATAAGTATTATTACTAACTACTATAGTAGTCTGCTATAATCTTATATATTAATCGACCTAATTAACTCTTCTCTTAATATAAGTAAGTTTCCTATCTTAGTTTTAGAGATAGTCCTTAAGTATAGTATAGGAGTTTCACGGATCTATAATACTAACTCCTATAGTACCTTTACTAGTTCCTGCTAGTACTCTTTCGGCGGCATATTATATATATTACCTGCGGTATATTCGCGCTTTCCTTAAGATAAAGTATAATAATACTCCTATTTTAGAACTCTTATACTTATTTAATAAGCTTAACTCTAAGCTTTATAAGTATTATTCAGCGTTAAAGAGTAGTTATAAGTATATAAGTTACTTGAACCTGAACGCAGTTATATATACTAACGCGTTATAATTACTTAACTATATTAATATAGAGTATACTATTTTATCCAGTTTACTTCTTAGTAGCGAAGCTAAAGATACGGAGCTGAATCGGGGCGGTATTATAGTTACTTATAAGGCGATTAATCAGATCTATTATCTTATAAAATCTACTACTCCTACTACTACGTTAGAGATTACTACTATATAATTAGCAGAGACTTAGGCTTTAAAGCGTTCTATAGAGAAGGTATTTAAGAAGTTAGAGTTTATTAAAATAGTAAGTTAAGATCTTAAATCCTTAGATACTAGTATAATACTAATATAATATAAGATCTAGATCTTTTAATAATAGATTCGGCGAAATCTAAGTTAATAGTATAAATAGCGTTAAAGTAAACGAAGAAGTTAAATAGTATTATATAGGAATTTATAAAGAAAGCTATATTTAAAGCTATAATATCTAATACTAGAGGAAAGAGGAATTTACCTTCTAGTTTAAAGATAGTATCAGATCTAGATATTCCCGGACCTTCTCTAAAGAAGAAACCTTATAGGATTAGCTATTATACTTAGTTTACTACTAGAGTTACGTTAGCAGATTTAAATAAGGAGTTAGATATAGTAATTCCGGTTCTAGATATTCTAGAATTACTAAGAGCTCCGGAGAACTTAAGGGAGAAAGCTAGTAAAGTAGAAGTAGTTAAAGAAGTAGAGTTTTAAATATAGCGTTATTATAGAGTATAATCAGGGGATTATCCTTAGTAATAAATTCTAATACTAGTAACTATAATAGCTTATTATCCTCTAAGTAACTATAGTTATCTATTCCGTCTTCCTAGGCCTTAATCTACTGATCTAGTTTACGCGGAAGTCTAGGTTTACTTAAGTTAGTAGTATAGAAGTCTCTAAGCTTATACAGAGTACTTATTAGGTCAGAAGCGTTATACTAAGTTAAGTCCGGGTCGTAGCTTAGCTAGCTAACTTAATACTTCAGATTACCTCTTAAGAGCTATATAGCGAGTATATCTTATAACTCCTACTCTTCTTAAGTAGCGATAACCTCCGGGAGTAAGTTTTATAACTCCTAGCTTAATAATAAGTCGTCCGAGTCCTTAAAGAGTAATTCGAGAGCGAATATATTATAAATAGAAGATCCCGAAGGTAAATCTAGCTTATAGGAGTATCTGATCTTAGCTAAGACCTAATATAGTCCTACCTAGAGACTAAATAGCTTCTTACTTAGCTAGTAATTCTTAAGGTTCCTTATAGAGAGAAATACCTTATCTCTAACTTCCTAGTCGATATTATACTATTTCGGGTCAGTTATAGCGCTTATCCTATACTAAGTAGCTAGTATATTAGCTTTTATAACCTCGATAGCGGATTTAGTACGTTTAGCTAGGGATTTAGTATTAGTATAATTAAGCTTCTCTTATAGTATCGATCCGGTAGGTTACTTCTAGTCCTAGCTATTCTGTAGTAGTATACTATATTTAAGAGTATATAGCGCTATACTAATAGAATCGTAAGGTAAGGTTACTTAAGCGCGGTTTATTATTAGTAGTAATTCGCCTTAGTTACTCTAGTAGTAATTAATAAAAGGTCTAAAGCGTTAGTTAATATACTAATTTATAATCTCTATTTATCTATTAGTTTACTAGTAGAAAGAGGTAGAGAGCTTAACCTTAACTCTAATTATATAGTAAAACTCTTACTAGAAGGATAAGACTAGCTAAGCTCCTTAGTTAGATATAATTAACTTAGGAGTATATCCGAAATAATATATCTATTAGATAAATAATATCGCTATCCTACGGGTATCGATATTATAGTAATATAGTATTAATACGGAGTCTTTCCCTAGGCGATTAATAAATACTAATATCTTATTAAATCCTTAGTTATTAAGCAAGAAGTCCTTAAAATCTATAGCTAAGTACTATATAAGGTAGCTAAGTACTAGTAATAAGTAGAGGAATCCTTACTATTTCGTCTATTTCGGATAAGAGTATTAGTAGGAGCGGTAATTACGAGTATACTATTTCACGTCCGATATAAGTCCTTTCTAGTAGTAATAAGTAGAAATCATTTCAGCGGTCTTGTAAGTATTTAGATAAGTAGAGGAAACTTAATTATAGACTTCACTAATTAAATAGATATATAGTAAAGTATAGCGTTATATATATAGATAACTATTATAAAGTAGTAAACTATAATTAATAGTATAGCTATCTCCTAATATATTTCGTTCCTTAGAGAATAATTCTCAGTTGAATTAGTATAGTTTCTCGATTAAATTAAAAGAGTTATATACGAGTTCCAGTAGCGTATTAGTCTTTAGCGATATTAAGTATATATAACTGATTTAATCGATATAATACTCTACTAGTTCTGCGTTAATCCTAGGGTCTAAGCGGTCTAGAAGTAATAAAACCTGAGATCTATTATCTTATTTCTATTATTCTTATATCTTTAGATCTTATTCCCTATAGCTAAGGATATTAGCTTTAGCGTTATCTTTACTAAGCGTATATATAATTTGAAAGTTAAATTCGGAAAGGAATTCTATCTATCTAGCTTACTTACTAGTTAGGACCTTAGTAGTTATAAAGTATTCTAAGGATCGATAGTCTATATATATACTAGTATAGCGTTATAGAGATATAAGTTCCGATCTCTATTTCCGGAAAGACTTAATAATAGCGTATAGCTCCTTATTATAGATCTTCTAGTTTAGTTTATATCTATTAAGAATATAAGAGTAGAATCTAATTAGATACTACTAGTTATCTTTATATAATTAGGAGATAACTCTAGCTATTATATCGTTAGAAGTATTAGTTTCTAGTTTAGTCTATAATTCAGAGTCGAAATAGTATAGTTTCTATACTAATAGTAGCTATTAACGTAAATCGTTAAAGGACTTCTTATAATTATTAGTAAAATTCTATAGTACTATAAGCTAAATAAGTACTAAGAGAGGTTTAGTAATAAGGCCGAAATTCCGAATAAATTAATAGTAGAACTTATAGAATCCTAAGAAGGATTTTATAGCTATTACCGTTTCGGGGTACTTCTAGTTTACTAATAGTATTATTTTCTTAGGATCTGGCTCGATTCCGTTAGTAATAATAATATATCTGAGGTATTTAGTCTAAGTAATATAGAATTCGCTTTTCTTAATATTCACTTAGAGTCCGGTATCTATTAAGTATTATAGTACTAATTTGATATATTCCTTATATTCCTAGAGCGTTTCTAAGTATATAAGAATATTATCTAAGTAAGCTATATAGAAGTTATCTAGGTAATCTAGTAATATATTATTTATATATCGCTAGTATATACTAAGTCTATTATAGAGCCTAAAAGGTAGTACTTTATATTTATAAGATCTGAAGCGAGTTTAGAAAGTAATATACTCCTCGGATTCGGAGTCTATACGAATATAGTTAAATATTACCCGGATATCTAGTTTAGTAAAGATTACTACTTTAGATATATAAGTTAAGAGCTTATTAATTCTAGGTATTAGATAAGAATCCTTTCGAGTGATCGTATTAAGCTTATAATAATCGATATAGAAGCGTAATCCTTTATCGGCTTTCTTAATAAATAGTATAAGTAATATAAAGGGACTTTAGCTAGATTCGATAAATCCCTTATCTAAGTTCTCTATAAGGTACTCTTTAGTTACTTATAGTTCGTTCGTAGATTACTAATATAAGGGCGAATATACGTTAGGTAATAATTCTTTTAGGATAATTCTATAATTATATAAGTAATAAAGCGAAAAAATATTAGAATCCTACTTAGAAAAAGCTTCCTTAAGAGTATAGTACTATTCTAATAACTTTTTAGCTATAAGTTATTTAGTATTAGGATCCTCGGGAGAGTTACTATTTAGATAGTCTTATAAGAAGTAGTCTATCTTATAGATACTAATAAAGAATAATTCGGAACTTTTATATTTTATATTAAAGTAAAAAGTTATAATACTAATTTAGTAAATCGGAACTAGTTTCTAGATCCTCGGAAGTTAAGAGGAGCACTTATAGTAAAGTTTCAGCATAAGTACCTTTCTCGATAAAGTTAGAGTAGAAAAGAGTTCGGATTCTTTAGTAATAAGCGGAAATAAGTTAAAAAGTAAAGATAATATATTAATATACTATATCGTTACTATTTAGTATAATTAGCGTTAGTCTAGCTAGTTTATAGCTAAGTCCCGCGCGTTAGTATCAATTTAGTGAGATCGATTAATACTAAGTTTATAAGGTAGTAGAGTTATAATTATCTCCTTATTATATTAGAAAGTAGCTAGATAGTATTCCGACTATAATAGCTTATAATAGAGCGTATTTAGCTTAACCTAAAATCGTTATATCTATTTAATACTAATAATTATATCTTATTATCCTAAATCGAGGAGAATAAAAGAGTAGTTATAAATACGCCTACTATTAATAGAAAAGTATAAACGTATAAAATAAGTAATATAAGTTCTGATAGACTATTAGAAACTATATATTAGAATAGAATAAGGTAGTAGCTCGATTTTAATACTAAGGGCCCCTAATAGTTATCTAGTAAGAGTATAATTAATAAATAGATAACTATTCGCTCCGGTATTAATTAGGCTATTTATAGAGACTCTTAGCTCGTTTATACTAACTATAGTCAGGTATATGAATTACTTACCTCTTATTAAGGAGTTAAGGTCTAGATTAGAGAGATTATACTTATATAAACTTAAGAAGGAGTTTTTACTTAAGCCTTATCGTTTCCCTCTAGTATTAGTCCAGATTCGGAGGGTATATCTTCTATTACTTCCTTAGCTACTCTCTCCTCTTCCGGAAATTTATTAATTAATTAAACTTTAAGCGGATTAAAGTAATCTAGCTTAATATAACTAAGCTATTTATAACTATAATACCTAAGGGGTTCTCCGGTCGAGGTAGTAGGGCGTTTTAGCGCGGAGGGAGTACTAGCTTATACTAGGGTAGAAGTACGTACGTATAGTACAGGAGTAGTTTATCAAGGAGCTAAGCTTAAGGACTAGTAAGAGGTAGAACTAGTAGTAATCGTAATAGTAATAGTAAGCTTATAGTACTATACCTAAGTAGTAGCTTTCTCGGGATAAGTATATTCTGAGTTATAGCGATACTCAGTATTAAAAGAAAGTAAGGATCTAATTATAGAAGCGTAATCCTTATTCTATATTAGTTTAATAATAAGGGTTAAAGCGTATAAAGATAGTATAATCTTATCTTATATATAGAAGAATTACTCTTTCTTTTTAATCTTACTTTAGATAGTAGTACTTTAAAATCGATTACGAAACTCAGTGAAAGTCTCGCGTATATAGCTAGGTTATTATATTTCTAAGTAGTAGAAAGCGTTATAATAGTTATCTTCCTCTAAATTAGTAAGAAAGTTCTCCTCTAATAAGAAGATTATTTTATCGCTAGTTTTAAACTCGTTAGCGAGATACTAAGGCGTAAGATACTCCTTAGCTAATCTAGTAACTAGCTCTTATATAAGAACGCGCTAGGAGAAGTCCGTAAGATAATAATTAGTATTTATAGCTAGCCGGTCTCGTATCGATACTCTCTATTAGAGGAAAGTAAGGTCCGATCTATTATCTAGGAGCAGGATCTTCTTAGTAAGATAAGACTTCCTAGAGCGTAACTCTACTGATTTAGCGCTAAGAGAGGGAGATAGTTTATTAAGAATAATATCTTCTCTCTTAGTACTATATATTAGAATAGAGTTTATTAGCTTATTAAACTCTAGAATACGCGGAGATTATAGTATTAGTTCTAATAAAAGAGTAAAAAAAAAGAAAGAGACACCTATAAGGAACTTATCTTATATAGAGATTAGTCTATCTATAGTATCTTCTAGAGAGTTATTCTTTTCCTCTTAGTCCGCTAATCGTTATAAGAGAGAATAGATCAGGTTCGAGTCACTTATAATAGTAGGAGTACTTAGCGATTATACTCCTAGTGAATTTCGCTTTTATTTTCCTTTCTCTCTTAGTTAGTACTTTCTTAATAAGGTATTAACGTTCTCTAGAGTAAGAGATATTTAGAGTAAGGAAAAGTATAATAGATTAGGTTCAGAGGTAAAGCAGGGAGGATCGCGTCGAGTTCCCCTAGAACTAGAGAGGTCTCTAGTTTATTAGTTAAGAGCTATAATAGTAGCTTAAAAAGGGGTATATTAGGGCTATTTCAGCGGTAATACGTAGAGGTTAAAGTTCCGAGGTATTTATTATACTTTCTTCAAAATCTATCTATAATTCCTTTATACTAAGGGAGTTATTAAAAGAGCGTTAGCGAAGACTTCTTCTATTATACTATTTATAATAAGCTAAATTAAACCCTAATTTATAGTTATCCGAGAGATCTCTAGTATCTCGGCTATATACGAGTAGTTATCGAATAACTAACTTAGTAATAAGATATTATAGTAAGTTATCTCCGGCTATCTTGATCTTTTTGTTTAATATAATAATATAAGACTTAAAGCGGTATATAAGTAAGAATAAATAAGTAGGAAAGCTAAGAGCGATCTTATATAGTCTACTACGAAGAAAATAAAAAGATAAGGAAAGAAAAAGAAGAGAGATAGAGTATAAGGCACCTTATATATATATACCGGTACTAGTCCGATACTATACCGGGTCGGATACTAGTTCTGCCGGGATACCTATGAACTTAGGCCCTGTTATCTATCCTTCTTCTCATGTGATATTCAGGTGAGCTGTCGTCATATAACTTTAAGTACTATAGTAGCGCTTTCAGGCCGTATCTATAGTACTTAGCTAGATTACTTATAAATTAACTAAGCTTTCTGAAGGATAAAAGTAATATCTAGTCTCGTGAAGATTATTACGTATATTAAGCTTCTAATAGCTTACTAGTATTCGTTTATATTAATCCTTTTATTATTACTACTCACGGGGTGAAAGTTCTCGTAGCTTATTATTAATATCTGTTTCAGTTTAAAGGTTTCTTAGGTAATACCGAACTTATTAAGTATACTAAGCAGATATTATTCTTAGTTGATTTTAAGGACCTTAGATAGTCTATCGCGAGTAACTCTAGCTCTAAGAATCTTCTTAATCTCCTTTAGATTCTTAGCTTTAAATCTTCTAGAAAGTTTCGTATAAAACTAGTCTAGCTCCCTTTTCTTCCTAGCGCTTACTATAATATCGTCGATATATATAAGGAACTTAACTGAGTTTTCCTTATACGTGAATATATATAGATTAATAGTACTCTATCGAAATCCCTATTCTAATAGTTCTGCCTTTATAAGCTTATTCTAGTCTCTTACTACTTACTTTAGTTTATATAGGCTTTTTAAGGCTTATTATATATAACTATTCTTAATCTTAATCCTTTCCGGAACTTTTAAGAATATATCCTCCTTAAGTTCTGATTCTATAAATATATTTTTAATATCGTATTATTAGTATTCTAGATTCTCTTTAGCGATTATAGCGAAGAAAAGCCTTAGCGTATTTATCCTGACTATTAGCGCGAATATTTAGTCGTAATCGAGCCCGTATACTTAGCTAAATCCTCTTACGACTAAGCGAGCTTTATATTGCTTTATATTCTTATTTACTATAGTCTTTACTATATAGACTTATTTATAAGATATTAGGTTTAATCCCTCTAGTATAATAACTTCTCGGAATATCTTATTCGCGTATAGAGATAATATCTCCTTAGATATAGTAGCTATCTATTACTTTACTTATAAGCTAGTTATTACTTCTTTATATATCTTTAGGATTTTAATACTTATAATTTCTATAGCTATAAGGGTAATCTCGATCTTATCGCTTATCTATTTATCTCTTATAGATAAGTCTTTTTAGTTAGTTCATATAAGTTATCCTTTTAGTAATATTTTCGTAATTATAGCTCAGATCCTCTTAGCTTCCTCTTAGTTTTCCGGTTCTAATCCTACTCTTTTTCTAGCTTAAATAAAGTACTTAAGTACCTTTTAATTATTTATAGATTAATTAAGTTAACTATAGTTAACCTAAGTAGTAAGAGTTCTATCTATAGGAGTATCTATAAGTACTCTATTTATCGATTCCGAATCTTAGTCTATAGCTTTAGGGATTAAATCTTATATCTAGTAATCTATTAGTATTACTTTAGTAGAGTTATTCTAATACTCTAGAGTTAGTTCTACTAATCCTAGTATTCTGACTAGTAAGATAGACTTATAAGTCGATCGTGCTAATACTAGTACGTTCGCGGGTTTATTCTATATAATCTTTAGGTTATCTTTAGGTATCTTATCTAGTAAGATAATCTTAGGAGTATAATCTGATATATCCTCTTTAGTAAAGCTTAAGATATTTATTAATAGAATAAATAAAAGTATTTCTACTCGCAGATTTTCTATTATATTAACCTCTTTACTAATTTCCTTAAGTGCTTTAGGTCTCCCGTGAGCTCTTCTGTTTAGAGCGACGTTTATAGTTCCTTATAACCTAGCTATATAATTCCGAAGTCTTAGGTCGACTGATCCTCTATTACTACTTTCCTTAATAATAACTCTGCTTATTATAATTATTAAGTCTCTTTCGGGAGAGTAGATCTTAAAGTACTTAGTTATATTTTCCGAATATCTTATAAAGACCTTGACTCTACTAGGGTTAACGAGCTTATTATAACGCTCGCTTATAGGGATAGTTTTCTTATCTACGTAGTAGAAGTATTTACTCTCTTATTTACGAATATAGTCGATTAATAATATTTCTCTAGTAAAAGCTTTTATAAGATAAGTCTTTTAATTATTAATTATTAGTTTAGTAATAATATAGTTTCTTATATATAAATTAGCTTTAGTAGTTTCGTCCTAGAATTCTAATAATAACTATACTTCTTTAAGTATTATATATATATCGAATTCCATAGTCTGAATTAATCTTTCAGTAGGTCTATTCTAATATATTAATATAATAGTTATTAACTATACTAGTATTTTATCTTTAGCTTTCTAATTAAAAGTAGCTTTTAGTAATTCCGATATATTATCAGATCTCGCGCGTTTAATCTTCTTTCCGGATTATAACTTAACTCTGACTTTCTAGTCCTTAAGTACTTAGTAAGTATTACTCTTAGCTTTTAGTAAGATTACTTAATCTCGTCGAGAACAGATATTAATAATTATTAAGAAGTAGTAGTTTATCTATATTATAAGCGGAAATAGTCTAGCGATATCGAATTATATTAGATTAAGGATCTCGATAAGCTAGAGACTTAGTTACTTTAGAATTCAGTTCTTTATTTTCGTGAGAGTATATATATTATAGATATTTAGATCCTTAGGGATCTTAATTCTCTTCTAGAGTATAGTTACTTTATATAAGTTCCGAATCTTATTAGGTCTAAAGTATATAAATCGTTAATAGTACTTAAGGTATCGTTCGAGCTCCTTTCCTTCTGCGTTATCCGGGTTATCTACAGTATTCTTGTCTGCTTCGGCAGCTAGAAGTGCTTTTAGCTTATACGCTAGCTATTTATATTAACTATAATTAACTTATCTATTACTAATAACTTATCTATTAAAAGCTTTAGAGATATGTTTTATAATATATAAGCCTTAAGATTATATCGCTTTTAAGACTTTCTTATTACTTTTTATAATCTAGATACTTTTATTATTAAACTTTCCGAGGTAACTACTTTTATAGAGTTTCTTTATAAAAATCAAATTAATACTTAGTTTAGGAATAAAAAATATATTATCTAAATAATAGGAAGTTCTATCTATAGCTTTAACTAGCGCTATTCCTCGTATACGAGAAGATAGTATTCCTTCCTCTACTTATATATAGACTTTAGATATTAGTCTTAATTCTCTAAATAAGTAGAGTTAGTTAGTTATAAATAAACTTACGCTTATATCGACTACTTAGTCTTTAGGAGTATTCTTACTTATAGATTCTTTTAATAATATGACTTTCTCTATAGTATTATTATTAGAACTAGATAATTCGCTTATATCTTTTCTAGAGTCTTCTAAGTTCTTATTAGTATCTGAATTAGATTCTGCGATAGTAATATATCCTCTTTTCTTATATCGCGAGTCTCTAGATTTTACTTTAGTAGAGCGTTCGTTTTTACTAAGGTAAGAAGATTACGATTTCTTATCTTTAACTTATAATCTAGTCTTATGAGTTAATTTACTATACTTCTTCCTTTCTTTTTCTAAATAAAGGTTCTTAGTATACTCTCTACTTATAGTCTGGAATTCGTAATCGGCGATAAAGTGATTACTAGATCCGCAGTAGAAATACTTACGAGAAATACTTATTATACTTCGATCTAATAAACTACTATTCTCTCGAGAATAATAGTTCGGGTGATCATATACCTACTTATACTATTTCTATATCGTATATACTCTTTCTTTACTATAGTTATTACTCTTAGTGCTAAGGTCTTATAGTATTAATTCATACTCTTCTAAGGCTTTTACCTTTTCGTTAGTAGTTATTAGAAGCTATAATCTAAGGCTTTTAAGAAAGATAATATAGCGACTTTACTTTCGGAGCGATAAGGTAAGTAAGTAGAAAAGGGCTTTATTAGAATATAATTTTCCTATTTCTATATTAGTAGTAATAAGCTTCTTATAGTATTCCTTTAGGTTTCGCTACGATCTATCTATCTTATTATTCTTATTAAATATAAAAGTCTGAATCTTCGTTATATATATATTCGCTATTAACGAGTTCGTTCTATTATATTTAACCTTTAGTTTAGTCTATAGTACTCCTACCGAATTATACTTATTAAGTAGTATAATATTATTATTACTAAGTCCTTCGATTATGATATCTAGGGCCTTCGAGTCGTCGGATACTTATTTCTTAGCTTTCTCTAGATTCTATATTCCGCTGAGCCTCTCGAAATCGCTTATAAGGTTATCTATAGTTAATACTAATAATATACTTTCGGAGGTAGTCTCTAGTATACTTTTACCTTTTGTTCCGTCTCGAGTTATCTAAGTAAAGTTAGCCTTACTAGTATCTATCGTATAGAATATACTCTTTCCCTTAATCTTAACTTTAGCTTATAGAAACTATTTGCTATAGTTCTTATAGCTTAAGATTAATAGCTTATTATCTTTTCTTATTTTATCCTATAGTTATCGTATAGTACTCGATACGTTCGATTAGATTTTCTATAAATTAACTATAATTAACTTAGTATATATATATAGTTAGTAGATATTTATTATTTACTAGCTATTAGTTTATATAAAGGCTATACTCGGTTTAAAGGTTATAAGTAGCTTACTTACTTACTACTCGACTTTATAGTTATAGAGTTTCCTCTGAAGTCTGCGAGTTATATAATTATTTTTACGAGAAACAGACTTTCTTATTATCCTCGGATTATTATTACAGATCTCCCTCTAGAGTCTATAAGTCGTATAGTTAGTATTAAAAGCCTTCTTACTTATAGCTCTCCGGTTATTATTAGCGCTCTTACGTAGCCCTTTAGTCTTCTTACTTTAACTAGAATACCCTTATCTTATATATTAGGGATTTTAATCGATCGCCTTACTTTCGTCGATTATTAGTACTCTTATTTAGCTCTTTAGTCTTCTTATATTAACTAGAATACTCTTATCTTACTTATTATAGCTTGAATCGATCGCCTTGCTTTCGTCGATTCGAAGTTACGTCCTGCTAGGGCTTATAATCTATTAAAATGAATATCCCTTTCTCGTATACCTATAGGGATAGGGGTAATATTTATAGAGGAATTAGACGCTAGTAAGTTAGATTATTATCTTTATTAAGTAACTTAACTACTTAAGTTATAATAAGTCTCTATCTATAATATATCCCGGATATTCTTTAATATCCGAGCCTATATACTAGCTCTAGTCCCGATTAAGTTGCTACGTGATACTGCACTGAATACTAACTATTCTAATAATAAGTACTCGATACTATCTATACTAGTACGAAAATATCTACAAATTCCGGCTACCTCGGCGCCTTCTGAAAGATTTTTTAGTCTAGGAGCTTTAATTATAAATAAGCTAAGAAATAGACTTACTAAAGATACTTTCGAGATGATTAGCTTATTAAAAAGCTAGGGGTTTATAATCGATATAAAAGAAAAGGACAAGATTACTAGTGAAGAGATTATTAATAATACGGAAAACTTCTTTATTATAGATTAGTTATATAGAAAAGTTAGTATAAGATACTTTCTTTTATATAATATCTCTTATATATTTATCTAAACCTTTAGTTTATCTTTATAGAGCTATTTATATAGAAATAATCAAAGCTACTCTAATCCTACTCATTGAGTATAATCAAATCTACTCTAATCAAAGGAAATTTAAAGCTACTCTAATCTAATCTAATTCTACTCGATTATACTTAAATATAATCGAGTAGGTTGATTATTTTTTCCCACACTGATTTCATACCACGTAAACAAAAAGGCGGGACTATCGGCTAAGAACACATACAGACACGAGAAGCCCTATACCGAATAAAATGCTATCTACTCAACACGCAATCTACGAAAACTCATGAAGAAACTTATTGTCATTATATCGAAAAATTGAACTTGACAAGTCTGAGCTCCCTAGATTCAAGTATTCTTCTTAGCGTTGTAGTTGGGTCAACTATGGATCTATGATAGATGAACACCAACCCGTCCTCGCCGGCCGCCTTTCTTTGCGCGATATAGGTATCTACTGAAATGGAAGGTAGGAAGTCTGGCGTCCTCCACAAATAGCTACTTATATATTTCATTATACATTCGCAGAAAGAAGAGTATTTATCGTTATTACTACTAACGTATATCTGCTACAGTATTCGACTGAGTGATGGGTGGGGCAGTCAGACACATACATGCCTTCAGCTACTTTCTTAGTTATCTCGTAGCTAAAGAGTACCTACAATAACATACATTTACATCAATTCACCTACTATATAAACCACAAAAATGAAGCTGTAAGAAGATAGGAAAATTTAAACCAGCTAATTGATTTCACGCTCGTGCTATTGCCGGTTGACCACACTAGCATCCCGTATCCTGTCTCGGTTGATTACCTTGGCAGTAGGTATCAATATAGGTATCTAAGCGAGAGATGGGCGGACCAATCGAAACTCGTCTCACATTTCTTCACTATTCCTACCTAGCTTTCACTCGTGGCATCATCAATTGACAACGTTTCCAACATTTATGACTGAGACATAGCTTAGACAAAACGTCAAAAGGCTTGATGAGTTAGCCGGGACAAACAAAAACCAGACTAGACTTAACTATCCACCGTCCAGAGCCAGTCATTTGCTTGTCATGACTGCTTCAAATTTGAAGACCCTCACTCGAAATTGGTCACTCGCCACTATAGATATATACTGGAGCTCCTCAAGTCAAATCACACAACGCAGATCGCAGATATGAAGATCATCGATTTGTACGAGTATCCACGTTAATCCTACAAAGTAATCCTATTCTACTCTATGCTTGCTTAACGTTTCTAAGCCCCGGATAACGAACGCCGCTGACCGCTGACCCTCATGGTATCATTACGAAACGAAGAAGAGAAAACAAATGCCGTTTAGAAAGTGGCAAATCGCTGATTAAGTTGCTGTCAATCGAAGCCGTGCTCCATTGAGCACCGGCGAATTCAGTTCAACCAGATAAATCACATACAAATCTCGCCAGTCTAGAAAGCCGCGCCACCAACTCCTTCCCCCGCCAACTGCCTAACGTGCCTCTCACTCAACTCACTCCTCAAACTCATAGCCTTACTCTCCCTTTCTAACCTATCCCACTGCTTCAACGACTGTCTCAGGGTCTCCTCCTTACTATACAACCTCACTCTCAGCCCCTCTTCTTCCTCCTCCAGTTTTTTCATGTGGTTCGTGAGATCAGGTGTCATGCCGGTTGCCGTAGGATCGATTCTTCCCCCGGGATTGATTATAGGCATGTTGTTCAGAGCAGGGTGAGCACGAGGTCCATTGTTGGAGATGGAAATGGAGGGACTGCGGCCATAGACGCTTGATGAGTGTTGGAGATTCGGTGGGCGATTGGGAACACCTGCGCGTGGACCAGTGGGGATTACTGCTGGGCCGGTGGGAATAGATGGTGCGGGAGAGGGTATTGCGGAAGGTACTGGGGAGGGTGTTTGGATTGGTCGTGAGTGTGAGACAGGAGTTGGGGCTCGGGTTGTGAGTTCGGCTGGAGGTCCACGTTGTGGTGGTGCTGCTCCCCATGAAGAAACGTCTGGTCTGGTGTTACGGTCGTTGCCGAAAGAGCCTCTATTGCCTCTGTAACTACCTCGTGCTGGGGGAACATAGCCTCGAGGCCCAGCAGGTGGTGCAACTGGGGCAGAGTGATTGGAAGGGTGATTCGACATGGTTGATTGAACAGGCGCGGTGAAGATTCTCTGAACGCTAGCAGGTCCAGTACGTGGTAGGTATCCAGCAGGCCCTCGTGGCGGAGATCTTAGTCCTACAGCAGGGCCTCGGGGAGGAGATCTCGGTAGAACAGGACGAACTGGTGATCTTTCTTGCGGGGTGGATTTGGCTGAGTCTCTAGAGTCTCTAGCAAGCTCTCTCTCGCGGAAAGGTATTTGTATTGCTGGAGAGCGGTCTCGAATGAGTGGTGAGCGGGGTCTAGGGTCTCGAGCAGCAGACTGGGTAAGACGGAGTCGCTCTGGATGTATTTGTGGAGAAGAACGACGGGATGTGTTTCCTGATGTTATACCAGATCGAGGTGAGGGTGATCGACGCCTCCAGTTTGCAGCGTTAGGTCCTGTTGGGGCTCGCTCATCTCTTCGGTCTATACTTCGGGATCGCCCTCGGAAACCGCCTCGAGGACCAGCTGGTGGGGATCTTCGGAATGGGGATCTGGGACGTTGGAGTGGACGGTCACGTTCAAAAGGGGATCTGGACCTTCTTCTATGAGGCATGATTAGCAGTAATGTGTCATGATGCAGGGTAATATTACCTCTCGTCTCTTCTGGGTGGTGATCTAGCTCTGCGATCATCTCTGCGAGGAGAAAACCTTCGAGGTGGGCTGCGTGCACGTATGGGAGACCTAGTTCGAGGGCGCGATCTATTTCGAAGGGGACTCCTAGCTCGTAATGGGGACCTAGCACGCAAAGGTGTCCTAGGTCTTGCTCGCCAGTTGTCTCTCATAGGGGAGCGTTCTCGTCGTGGAGGGGTTCTAGATCTTGATCTGCGTCTAGGTGATCGTTCTCGGCCAGGATGATAGCTATCAATTGGTGGTGTTCGTGCTCTTTCTCTCCGTGGTGATCTATCTCTAAATAAATCTGGTCGTATAGGAGATCGTGGTCGTGCATTCGTATTTGGTCTATAAGATTCGCCCCTGCCCATCTGTGTGACTTCGCTATCTCGTTCATCTCTGCAGAAAATAGTTAGCATCATGTTTCGGTCAAACTATTAAATGAGTCTGACTCGTCTCCTTGAAGGCTCCGCGGGCGCAGAGGGTCCGGCGGGCGGACGACGCTGTTGCTGCAGGATCCAATTATCCAAGATATACATCCACAACAGACGAGGGCGCAAACGATCCCAGTTGTACATGCACTCTAGCCAGAAGGCGTGAACCATACTATTCAATAGAAATGGAAAAAGTCTGCCATTGTCGAGTGTTCGCGCCTCGATGAAGTATGCAAAGAGTAGTGGGCCGAATCGAAGGGTGATGGGCCAAGGTCGGGGAGGAATTTGGTCTTCTGGGACGCCTAATCTTGCCCAACGGAAACGCCATTCATGCATGTATCGAAACCTGTCCTCCAAACTCAAGGCGGAGTCGAAAAAGAACGCGAGAAACGAAGTCTGATCCGCACGACTGAGGTCCAGGTAGGCTCTTGGAGGGCCAGATGGTGGGAAATGGGGATCGGTGAAAGGCCGAGCTGGTATAAGCTGCCGCCGAACCATACTCTTGCGTCGAGCCCGTTCGTCTCTGTCTCGACCCATGATCGATTTGCGTGCGTGGCTTGCCCTCTGACAAGTTCCTTCGTAATGATATTCCGTTTAGCAATATCCGTCTCCGACCTCCTCTCGTCTTCGAAGTCCAGTCGAGTAAAGATGTAATTCCAGTCCGGGATCCGAGTATAGATAGAAAGATAGGGAGAATCAAATGTCCAGATCATGGAGAGAACTGATATAGACATAGTTCAAAAAAGGAAAGAGCAAACAAACCTTCGATCTCGCTCTCGCTCTCGCTCTCGCTCTCGATCTCGATCTCGCCCTCGGTCCATCTTGCTCGTTTCGGCGAGTGGGCTTTCTGCTTTTCTCCAGGTGTTCCCGTCGTTTGTTGGGAATGAGTGTGGGGTCTGAGTTACAAGGAAGAACGAGCGATGCGTAGGTAGGTAGGTAGGTAGGTGTGCGTCGAGGAAGGAATGCTGTGGGACTTGAGTAAAATGCCATCTGCGTTTGTACGCCGACGGGAGCTCGAACTTTTTGGAAGTCGCGATCCACTAGCGGCCGCGTAGATTTCGCGAGGTCTGTCACGTGCAAGTATAGATAGAGTGGATGGAATATCAGGTCGGCTCACGACGGTTAATGAATGCATTTGCTGTTTGGTATACAGGAAGTAAATTACATAATATCTACACACCAATAGTCAGTCCTCTGATGCCATAATCTGACCTTCGCAACACCTAAAACCTATACGACCTTTCCCTCTTCTCACTCTTCTTCTCATCATCCCGCTTCTGCTTCTTCCGACTCTCCTGCGCAATCATATCACTCAAATCCTCATCATACGCCCAAGCCCCCTTCTCCTCTTTCTTGCTTGCCTCGAATCTCTTTCTCACTTCATCCTTGCTAATTCCATCTTCCGTAAGCAACGAATCAGGATCCAGCGCAACATCGACATCTCCAGGCTTCTTCCGCTTCCTGCTATCGTCTTCTTGCCCCAGGATAGGTATATGTGCATTTTGTGCACCTCGCACATCGTATGCGCGTTCGCCGCCGAAGAAACCCTCGGCACGGATCTGGCGCTCGGGGATGATTGTGTATGCTGATCTGGGCGCAGAAGACTCTTCTGTCTCGGTGCCGCGTTTGGATTTGCGGACGTCAAAATCACCACCAACGCTCATGTCGCCAGGGTATTCAGATGGCACTGCTGACTCGAGTCCACCTGGTGTCTCTGTGCCGCTGGGTGTCTGTAGTCCAGCAGCGGTGTCGTCGTCATCACCCTCCTCTTCCTCTTCATCACTCTCCTCGTCTTCTGATTCATCCTCTGGTGCTTGTAACTCTCCCCATAGTGTACGCTCAACTGGTTCTCCTGCTTGATTGTTGACCTGTGGCTGGAGAACGCCAAAGATATCTCCCCCATACAGCGGGCGATTGAATTCGTCCACGGGGGGTTTGCCATATCCACCAGGATGGAATCCCCACGCACCACCAGGTGGAGGAGGAGCATTCAGACCAGGAATCTTGAGTGATGGGTAAGAGGGTGGTGGGCCGAACCTTTGCTGATTGATCAACCATGGTGGAGGTGCTCCGGGGGGGATGTTCAGAGCCTCCTTCAGCTCCTCGCTCAGCTCCCCAGGACGTAAATGCCGTAGATTGGTTTCATACTCCTTGCCTTCGTAGTAAACCTCACCGTAGCGAGTTAGTTCCGGCTTTGTCTGGAACCGGAAGAAGGCTTCATACAGCTTTTGGTAGTCAATATCCAGCTTCCCCATCTTTGGCTGGACTCTTTCTCTCTGCTTCTGCTTCAAGCTTGCTTCATTCTGCTTCTCCAATACAGCATCACGCATCTCGGCGATTCCTGTATCTTGAATAAACTTCGGGAGCGCAAAAGGGGGCTTCTCAACACCACGTTTTGAAGAGAGGTATTCGCGCTTCAATGACCAATGAGTCGGAACTGGTACGATATTTCGGTAGGATTTGATCTGGACAAGGAGTCTTGGGTCCGAGGCAGATGTATCAGTCCATTCCACCAACTCGGGCTTCGGTACCAATGCCTTCAATTCTGCGACTGACAGCTTGTCCCTCTCCTTTCTCTTCTTCTTCGATAGCTTGGTCTCCTTATCCGCATCCTCGTCTTCGTCGGGTATCTCGTCATCGTCATCGTAGAATACCTCGCCTTTATCGCCTGCGTCTGCCTGTTTTCCAGCCTCGCCATCTTCCGTATTGGCACGAAACTTCTCTATGATATCCTTGAACATCTCAAAGTTGGGGTCGTCTTCACTGATGTCCAGTATTGAAACATCTGGTTGTAGGACATCCTCATTATCGTCCTCAATATTTACAGGCGCAGCGTCAGTCTCTGGAATTGCATCTGGTACCTCCTCTGGCTTCTTCTCTGTCTCTGGAGTTTCGGAAACCTATGTTCTCATTAGTGTCTTTCCAAGTTTATAATGCTACGCAACCATTCACCTGCGCTTTCTTCTGCTCCTTCTTCTTCATACGCCGCATGGCATTCTTCGTGAGCTTGGGCGCCATTTTGGCGTATCGGGGCGCGCGCCCTAGAGTATCATGGAAATGGTGCGCGTCGATGCAAGTAATAATATGATCAAATGTTTCAAATTGTAAAGACCTCGAATGGTGCAGGGCAAGATAGGCTTGATTGGATGTAAGGCAGATGGTGAAGTTATGAGCGCCGTCCTGTTTGAAGTGGAAGAACTTCAAGAAAGTCGCGATTTTAGCGCCGGTAGCTGCCGCAACTTTTTGGTCGTTCGCAACCTCGTATCACCCTCGAGTATAATGCATATAACCCAAACCAGTTCTTGTGAATATACTGGCCCCACGACGACGATCCCGACGATTGATTTCAAAAAGCACTACACTTGCCAAGATGCGACAAACATGATCCTGTCATAAGGACCAACACACTTGTTGAAACAACCACGACACCTTACTTATACTCCACGCGCTCCACTACTCCCATACCCAGCTCCAAACTCCCAGGAGACTCGAAGCAAACAATGCCCAGCTCCATGGAGAAGTTCCCAGATCATGTTGAACCTATGGATGGTACATCGCCTTATGCCTCGAGTCCTACGAGAGCCAATGGCTTCATCAATGGCTCGGCTTCCGCAGACAGATGGCAACCAAGGAAAGATAGTGGGCTGCGGAGTTCTGCCTGGAATGGACCGGCAAGCACAGGAGGGAGACACAGTAGACAAAAGAGCTTAGGTGATGCCTTCAGGACAATGAGGACGAGAAAAGGAAGTGTCAGTGCAAATGTACAAGAAGTAGCAGAGGCGCTGAAAGCACCAGTATCGCCCAAGTTAGTTGTTAGTGACCCTTCGAGAACCTCACCTCATATGAAAATCAAATATTGATTATTGTAGGGCCTTTGTGTTATCTGGTACACGTCAAGCGCACTGAACAATACGTCTTCGAAATCCATCCTCAATGTCTTCCCTAAACCAGCGACTTTGACTTTGATACAATTTGGCTTCGTCGCCTTCCTGTGCCTCTTTTTCTCATATTTAGCAACTGTCTTTCCCACATTGCAAAACAGGATACCGGCCTTAAGATATCGAGTTCGATATCCTACTCGAGAAGTGGTTATGACTACACTTCCTCTAGCCGCTTTCCAGATAGGTGGTCACCTACTATCTTCAAGCGCCACCATGAGAATCCCGGTCTCGTTAGTCCACACGATCAAAGGACTCTCCCCCCTCTTCACAGTATTCGCCTACCGACTCATCTTCGACATCCGCTATCCAATGGCCACCTATCTCTCTCTGATCCCTCTCACGCTTGGCGTAATGCTCGCCTGCTCCTCCTCGCTGAAAGGCAACTTCTTCGGCATCCTCTACGCATTGATCGCGGCCATAATCTTCGTCACTCAAAACATATTCTCGAAACGTCTCTTCAATGCCGCTAAAGAAGCCGATCCAACAGGTGCTCAAAACAATAAACTCGACAAGCTAAACCTTCTCTGCTATTCCTCAGGCTTAGCTTTCATCCTCACATCTCCCATCTGGTTTTACTCCGAAGGGCTCACCCTCCTCCGAGATTTTTTCCACGACGGCTCTCTCGACCTCTCTGAAGGAAACGGGAAACTCATCCCCCTCGACCATGGGAGATTAGCCCTAGAGTTCATATTTAATGGCTTTTTCCACTTCGGACAAAACATTATCGCTTTCGTGCTGCTTTCTATGGTGTCACCAGTAACCTACTCCGTCGCCTCCCTCATAAAACGCGTCTTCATCGTCGTAGTAGCAATAATCTGGTTCCGCTCTCCTACGAACAAAATTCAAGCTCTCGGCATCGCTCTCACATTCTTCGGACTGTATCTGTATGACCGTACATCACACAGCAGTAAAGCTGATAAGAAAGCTAAGATGATGGATATTAAAGAAGAGACTATCTTGCCGATGTCTAATATCCCTGGATCAGGCACTGGAAGCACACTCACGCCCGATACGCCGGTCAGAGGCTATACCAACGGGTATGCTATTAACACCTCCTCAGATCCCAGAAAGTCAGATGATTTTGGGAGGGCTGGAAGGGTGAGGGGTGGTAGTAGTGTGGCATGGTTACCGCCAGGAACAAGACAAGAGGAAACGTGGGGTAGGGGCCATAGCCCGCATCTTGCTGTTTCGTGATTGTTACTTGTTTGCGTTAGATATGGGATGGTATGTATAGGAGCTTAATAGAATGGCTCTGGATGGCGTTCCTCTGTGTTGATATTATGTTGGATGGAATGAGTGTATCATCATGAAGCTGAAAATAGAAAAGGTTTAAGGAACAGGTGACTTGAACACCTAAACTTTCGAGTATAAAATTGTTGCTCTACCATTGAGCCAATGCCTTTTTCGTTTATGAAATAGCTACCGGTTAGGTCGGATCCGAGCCGAAATTTACTTTGATGACAAGGAAGAATTGTGCTTTTCGTCTTGATATTGGGCGTTATGCTTCTGCGGTTTGGCATTGATGCTTTGATCAGCCGCAAGTCTTACGATTCTTTAATGCCGAGCGTCTTCTCACAGCTACTCTTATGTGGGTACGATACACCTATTTGATCTTCTCGTGTTTGTTGCCTGGCTAGCTGTTTGCTGGTCTAGATAATGCTATTTAGTCATCATCCTCAGGTGACTTTCCTCCAACACGACCTTACCTGATGTCACACATCTGCAATCGAAAACTCTTCGACGGTCAAAGCCATCACATGAACCAGATCGAGGTAAGGCATATTTCATTCCATTGCAAGTCTGCTCTGGAAACTCTCACTCGTGTGTTCGGCGTTGTACTTTAGCTTATCAGTGGTGGGAGACGCTTATGATATTTTCCATGTCAACAATTGTGTCTATACTGCTCTTCATCTATGGGATTCAGGCTACTTTTACACGGAACCATTTCGGAACGAATCATACTTACAATATCTCCTTACTGTGTCCAATCACCACAACTCCCAGACTACAAGTCCAAACAGCAAGGCACAGCATGTCCTACTTATATATACAACGTCTCACATCCAAGGTTATCCGTGTAAAGTCTACATGCAGCCCTACTTCCCTCTTCTTCAGCATACAGATATGCCTTTCTGCCCAGGAGAAGAGGTCTTTCAACAAGAAAATCTTTGAAATCTAGACTGATCGTCTGCGGAACACCCCGGCTCGAAGGTGTGGTCAGAAGAGAAGGAGGCGAGTAAGACTTTGGACCGGTTATATCGAGCGCTTTTGTGGGTTGTTTGTGCTGCGCACCTATCAAAGACTGACTTTCTCCCTTCGTGAACCCAAATGAAATGAAGTCCGCATGCCTGAATAATGGATCAGTCTTGAACATCCACAAGCCATCGCTGAGTCTGGATCTCCCAAAGTTTCCAGGCTTTTTTCATCACATTGAAATGTCGCTATCATGAACTATATTTGAAAGATTTCATGTACGAGGTTCAGCCAGGATTTGATGATATCGTCCTCATAGATGCTTCAACTTTACTGCACTCAGATAGTTAGAAAATTGTTCCTGCAACGATACATTAAAATTACCATTCAAGATATGAGGAAAGGTATCAATGTTCTGAATATAGCCATAACCAGAACTCAGGACCAAGATCGCAAAACTGCAGAATTGCGCAATTACAAACCCACAGAACTAATCAAACCAGGAATATACACGAGGAGTACTTATTACTTGAGCCACGAAACAGTCGAAATAAGTACAACCGAACGAACTACGGCTTTATCAAGGGATTGTGTCTTGCAATTTGAGGTAGTATCTGCCAGTGTACTTAAGCACGTCTCTCTCATCCAGGAAAGCAAGTAGATTGTAATTTTTTACGTACAAGTACAGTAGTCATCTGTCAGGCCGAATCCTGGAAAATAATGACTTGAAGTCTGAATACAGCTCTTGTTCCAAAGTACACCACCCCAACACGGCAGATTCAAATTTTCAAATTTCTGCGCTTTTAGAGTAAGTGCAGAAACGCACAGAAATTCAGGACTTGACATGGCAATAGACACAAATTCTCATGAACTCAAGTGCCTTGTAAGGATTGAGTTCTTGATGTTGTGCTTGTGAGGAGTTGCACTAATAGGTCGTTTAAGAAGGTAAACAAATGACCGCACCTGTCTAACGCCTTCATCGTGCCGACCCAGGCCAGTCTCCAGACTCTAATAAACGCCAGGAAAATCAATATCTCTTCACTCATAACCATCAGCAAAAATCAACACCCCCTACACTTTCCGACCATCCAATCTCCTTCCTACGCCAGGCTCTTTCTTAATCTCCTTCACCTCTTTGACTTCCTCCTTCACATCTTTCTTGACACCACCCTTCAGCGTAAAACCCTGGCCCGCAAAATGTGGTTGTTGGGCATCAGCATTCTCCTTGTCTTTATCAGCCTGTGTTTTTAACGGCTTGATATCGTAACCGAAAAACAGCTTGTTTGGCCCCAATCTCAGCGGTTGCGGACCATTGGTTATGCGGACTGTTGTCTCGACGGGAGCTGAGGCATTGGTGCTTGTTCCTGCGACAGGAGTCGAGGCTTTTGGTGTGGGGTTCTTGCTGCTTTTCTTCGCGGAGAGTTTTTGGCCACCGAGTAAGAAGTTGGAGGACGCCGCTTTAGCGCCAGCTACAGCTGCCGTGGAGGAAGCGGAAATAGCGTTGTAGTTTATGGCTTGTGCCATCGTCCCTTGGTTATGCAGCATTCCTCCCACAGGTAAACTCCCAGCTCCATTTCCAGATCTCGGCGTCGAAGTCCCGCTGCTCCTCGTCGGCTCAACATACCCCACCGGCGGAGCAAAGTCTACTTCGACATCTGTCTCCATGACGCAGACACCATGCTTTTCAGACTCGGGCTTAACTTCTAAAACTGCAACGTCGTAGATGGTATCGTTGTATTTGAAGGAGAAGATATCGCCTTTTGTGACGGTGGAGAAGTTGCGGAAGGCGTTCTCAAGAACGGCTTTTGGGTCGGAGATTTCAAGGAAATTGACGTCTTGGGGTTGGAGTTTGACGAGCGAGGCGAGACTGAGATCAGTGGAGCGAATTTGGATCAGGTCGCCGGTGTCGAGGAGCAGTGCTTGCATCATCTGTACATTCTTTATTAGATACATAAATCATAAGCAGGACATGAGAGGTGACCCCTCATGGCGGGGTGAGCATACCCAATTTGGCAAATACAGCTTCCCCTCCTCAGCAATGAACTCTAATACACCGCAGTGAGTCGTCCTATCCAACTGGCCATTTGTGAGCTCAAAAAGCATGGGGTACGAGATATGTAGGCGTGTGAGCTTCTCGAGCGCTGAAGGTGGCATGATGATCTTTCCACCATAGTTCAGCTCTTCTCTCTCGGGCCCGGGAAGCATGACTGTTGGGTAGCAGCGGTAGTATTCATCGAAGCGCTTTGGGGGACCACGCATGCCGCCTCGCTGGAGCATCTGGTACATCGCTAGGGGATCTTCGCCCTCGTAATAATTGCCGAACGACTGGATGGTTGTTAGCCATTTGTTTTGAATGAAAGAGAAAGAGGATAATACTTGCCATTGTGACGAGGTTTAGGAAAGAGCGTTGAGATCAAATGAAGGTAACAGGAAGTTGTCAAGGTTTCTCGAAATAGAAGAAGAGCTGGAGATGTGGGGTCGTGGATCTCAAAAGAAGTTTACAGCTATTCCTCACCCGCAGTACATGACGTTCTGGCTGTGCATGACGGACAATCTTATCGCCGAAAGCTGTGTAGCCTTGTCGTGCCTTGCATTCACTCCACCCCCCATTATAATAGATACTAGTACAAATATTGATACGAACACCAACTCTATGCTATTGCATTCAATTGTTACAAGGCTCAATTCATAAATTCATGCTCTCCTGGTTCACCAGCAACATGTCCTCCCGCTACGCAGCTGCGCGCCCCAAACGTGCTGGCGAACAATTCGCAAGAACCCACCATGCAGAGGACGGTCCCTCGAACAAAAAACCCAAATTCGATATTCGGAACCCCTCAGCCTTGGCTCCCGATGCACCAGAAGAGGATGCCGTTCTGGACGCAGATGTCATTGGCGCCTCTGGGGCGGGCATGAAAAGAGGCGCGGTGAATATAGATGGATATGATAGTGATTCGGAGAACGAGGGATTCGATGCTCGTGCGGAAGAGAGGGCGAAAGCTAAAGGCAAGAAAGGCAAAGGAAAGGGTGGAAATGTCAATCTTGCAGAAGCTTTTGAATATGGGAAGGATGGGAATGGGGGTATCGGAGCTAATGTCGGGAAGGAGGATGACGAAGACGAAGATATGTTCGGCGATCTAGAAGAGGATGACGAGGAGGAGAAAGAAGAGAGTGCTATTGGAAGTAAAGCCAGGGAAAAGGCCGTCAAGTTCCTCGAAGCCGACGAGATCGAAGGACAGGTGGATAGTTCTAGGAGTGGTGGACATATATCAGGGAATTTTGCACTCGACCCCAAAGGCAAACTCTCCACCCACGCTATGGACGATGCTCTATCCTCAGATGATGAAGAAGACGCCGCTCTCGCCGCCGAAGAGGAAGATGTTGATGCTGAGGTCGGTGCTGGCGGTCTAAAACGCAATGCGCCTAAAGTGGATGCTTTCAACATGAAAGCTGAGCAAGAAGAAGGCCGATTCGATGCTGCGGGCAACTTTGTACGCAAGGCGAATGATCCTGATGCGAAGCATGATATGTGGTTAGAGGGTGTCAGTAAGAAGGAGATGAAGAAAGCTGCCGAAGCGCATGAGAAAAGAGAGGTGGAATTGAGGCAGAAGAGGTTGGAGGATGATGCAATGCTTCTTCCAAATATTCTGAGAGTGCTTATTCTGGATATGGAAAAGGGAGAGACTGTTCTTGAGGCGTTGGCGAGACTTGGGAAGGGACAGACGAAAACGAAGAAAGTCCCGAAATGGAAACTCAAGAAGATGGGAGTGGATTGCATGGATGTCGATCCGAAGAAAGCGGATGAAGATCCTGCGCAGGTCAAAATTAAGGAGGCGGTGGAGAGGATTACGGGGGCGGCGGATCAGTTGCTTACGAGAGGCCAAACGGAAATTTACGAACAAGAGAGAGAAATGTTGATCAGGCAGTATAGACGCGAAGCCGGTGAAGATTGGATTGAGCCACCAAAGGCAGATGCTGGAGACGACTTGAATGATGTTAGGCCCGTGAAGATGTGGGAGTACAGGTGGATTGATGGCAGGGATGGAGCCAGTAAGCAGGGGCCGTACGATGGGACAACAATGGCAGCGTGGCAGGACGCTGGATATTTCGGGGAGGGAGTGGAGTTCAGAATAGCGGGTGATCAAGGGGCTTGGGAGAGGGTTGTGGATTTTGTGTGAGTGACTATGGCGGGGCCATGAAGCTTAATGATTCATGAACTTGAGCATAACATCAGTATGAAGCTGCATGGATGAGGATGCAGGAATAATGATACCCAAAAGATAAGAACATCAAATACATGATTAGAAGTTGCTTTTTCACTTATACACCTCATCTCGATCGTGTGTTAGGCTTCTCCACGCTGCCAGTCTGTCACAAGATAATGTTCGAGAGACAATGGTCGAAGGGATATTCCCAGATGGTGTCAAGTCAGGAATTCATTTCGTTCCAGACACAGTCCTACACAGCACTAAAGTAAGAGGAAGTCAAAACAAGAGAATAGACCCCTTGTTCTTCTGTCGAAAAAGCCTCACTACAAACGAAGGACCTCCTCCTCGCTCAACACATAACTCAGGTAGGTAACATTTCCCCAACTCCAACCTAGGTAACTTGTAACGGAACAGCGGTAGCTCGCAGTACCTTGCGCTTCGAGATCGAGTAAGAAGAGGCGAAATCATTTGTGTCTGAGATCAAAATAGGGAATCTAATATGCCTAGAATGGGGTTCTGTCTGTCCTTACTCAAGACGTCTTGATAAGGACAGAACATCATTTCAGAAAGTGACCTCTTGAATAACAAATAGAGTATTACTGTCAGCTGCTGTAATTCCATTTCTCAAAATAAAGGACACCCAAAAATCTCACCCAGCAGCCCAAACACGCAAAACACCTTCATTAAATCAACAATCGATATCCCTGCTCCTCTTCTTCCCTCGAGAATAACCTGCAGAGCCTCCTCGAGCCGAGATGAATGATAACAAGGTAGCCAGAGGCCAGTACCTCGATCCGCGGTTCGCGTCTCGTCGTTTGTCCTCAGCATTAATCCAATCGCTATATCGCAGCCACGCTTTGATCTGCCCAGTCTCTTCTATGATGCCAAAATCTGCAATCTCTTTGCGGCTCAGACGGTTTCCTCTCCGAGGTCTGGGAAGCGTGAGAACTGTGTCGTTAACAATTTCATTGTGGATTCGCACGACATCGTACTTGAGGACATCGAAAACGTCCAAAAGACCGGAAATAGTGGTAATTTCAGAGGCTGTGTAGACTATGGGAGGGAGTGGCTTAAGGCCGCGAATTTCGAGGTGGGAGATGTAGGACTGTAATATGGTGTTATTAATTATACCATACAGCAGCGGTGTCTTGCGCAAAACAAGCACCCGTGTACTACAGAGAACGATATATAGATTTGCATTTGAGAGACTATTGGAGTACTTACCTCTGAAGCTAATATCTTAGAATCCATTGCAATGCCTGTTTCTTCTCCCGCTTTCACTCTCGCAATCCTCTCCTCGATCAACTTTGCTTCCGCGAAGCGCTTATCATCATGCGGCTGATCAAAGAACCTTTCCTCCTGAGCCTTGAAATGCGCTTTCGCTTCTTCCGTCATGCCAATGATTTCCAGTAGATCCTGCTCCACAAACGTCTCCAAGAACGTCGGGGTATTGCTTCCCTCTAAAGATCCTCTCTTGGGATCTCTAAGCTGAATCCCAGCTTCATCAAGAAAACAGGCAAAACGCAGCAAGTGACCACAGAGCTCTACCCAATATTTAATCTCGACTGCATTAGTGGTACCGTGATGCTGTCGAAACTCGAATGTCGTTGGTTTATTGCCCCTTGCCAAAGAGATATGCACTGCGGTATAGCTTCTCCATAGACAGCCCGTATCTGGCGGTGATATGTTACCATTTCTGTCCTTCAAAAGGTTGTCCGTTACTTCTCCGCGCGAGTACCCGCAGCACCACGTCTTAAGTTCCTCCAAGGTCTTACACTCATAAATACCCTCACAATACCCCATCGGCGTGTATCTCCTCTCCGGCAAATACTCCAGATCAACATCTCCCGTTGCTGTTGGATCTATCAGTACCATCTTCCTCGTCTTCATCCCCTCCCTCAAGTCCTTGCACCAGTAATTATTCCTTTGACGCCTATGGAACCACTTCTCAATCTGATGCTTAAAAAGCCCAAAAAGTGCACACAGATTCTGCGCTATCCCAACCGAGATATCTTTATCCTTGATACCAAAATGTACATGCAGATGTTCTTGACTAGTGAACCAAGCTCCATGTCTATTTGAATTGGTCGAAAATTCAAGGTGTTCACGCAATTCTTCGAGAGCAGGAAAGAACTTTTCTGCTAATTCAGAGTAGAGATAGACCTTCGATACGAGTTCAGCGCCGACACACCGAAATAAATGCCGCATCGTGTCGTAGCTTTGCTTTCTGGGCCATGCCTGAGCGAAGCTATCGCGAGAGGGCCCCAGGCTGTCGTCGTGGACTAATGTCCATGTGTTCGCCTCTGCGGTCTTGGGTGCACCGCCCCACTTGACTTCTCCGATAAGTAGATTCCCCTTTCTCCGATCTGAAGACGGGAGTTCCCGGTTCAGGAAAGCGAGGAAGTAGAACATGAGATTTTGGCGCAAATTAGCGGATTGTATAGAGTTTGTTGAAAAGGAATCCTTCCTCAATGGGACCAACGCAGACTCCTTAGGGAAGTTCCCTCGGGTAACGCCGCTCTCAAAGAGCTCCCTATTGGATGTCCGATGTTCTGTACGGCGCGAAGGGAGGTCATCCAAATTTGTCGGCTGAGAGAAAGGTGGAATATCCGGGTTGGTAGCGAGCCAGTCGAAGTGGAGGTGTCGCGCGATTGAGAAGTCGAGCTCCATCTCGATGCCGAATGTCAAGTTAGGGTTGTCAAATATGTCAACAAGTGTTTCAATAGAGAGGTAGACGAGGGGGACGGCTTCGTCATTTTGGTAGGACATCTTGGCGGTCGGGTTGTTAACAATTTTGAGGAGTTTAATAGTGTTCCTTGGATCGGCAGCACTGAGTTGAAATGAAGTCGAACAAATCATATGGCATTGACGCTTGAGCAGACTTCGTATGAACTATGAGATGACAAAGGACTCATTTCTGAAAGGAACAAGTCAAGTCTGGCTGGATTCGGCGATTCTTTTGGGAGTACAATTTCTTTGTCTTTGTTCCGCTTCCGGCGTTGTGATTGAACTTGGTGGCAGGACAATTTGAGCGGATGGAAATCCAGATCAGGAAGATTTGTGACTTCCGGTCTTTGGCGGGCTAGTCCCTACAGTGCTTGTCGGAAGCTTTGGCTCCAAAGGATATATTTCTGTTGTTTACCAGATTACACAAGCTTCTCGCTTAATAATATGCCAAGCTTGCAAAACAGTAGACACGGAGCAAGTTGTAACTGGAATATTGGAGAGCATCAGCAATTACCTTGGAGAAGGAACAGCTCCACAGATAGATGAAAAAGTAAACCTGCTCTTGGACATTACAAATACCTGTTTCCGCACATTCTGTTTCGATGTTCGACCGAAATCCCAGAATTGATAAGAAAACTTGCCGCTGGCATGATTACTAGAACGAGCAGCCGCGCTGTATTACGAAAATCTCAGTAAAACGAATTAGTTCCGACTATGTTTTTCAGTGGCTGGAGTTCGGACACTCCTGCCAGTTGAGTTGGGTAGCCCTGCTTAGCGAGAGCCACCGCGCCTTCTGCTTATGGGAAACTGGCCTGCCTAGCTGCAAGGTGAACAGGAACCTGGAACGGAAGTCTTCGTTCAAAATTTCCCCCTCACTTTCATAGATTTTACCACACACCAAAGCATTCTTCACGAGGAACAAATACTTGCTTTCTCAAAAATACCAATCATTAGTAGATCACGATCCCGCAACAGGTCTTCTTAAGTCTACATCGATCTCTTCAGCACCTACACCACACTATGGGTACAACGACATCGATCTCAAATGCAGTACATCTGGTGACTTTGTCTCGAAGCGATGAATCGATACAAACTGTCAGATCTGCACCGTCTCAGTGAATCCAAAGCATCTCTACAAGCTCCCGGTTCGAGCCCACGCTTTGTAGTCATTCCATCCAAAGCCAGTCCACAGATCCTGAAACGAAAGATGACGGTAGAGGAATACATGGACTCGAGAGAATCTGTGCAGATGCCTAGGCCTGAGAGTGTGCAGGAAACCTCTGCAAGATCTGCGACAGACATTGCAGACGTTGTCAATGATGAATTTTTGATCCACGAGTAGGCAGCAAACACACTTTGATGCACCTTGAACTTATATTAATTTCTATAGATTGATCAAATTAGGGAAAATGGTCAAAGTATACGTCGGGCCAGAGAAGCATTGTTGGGAGATTCATGAAGACGCTATCTGCCACCAATCTCCCTACTTCGAGAAAGCCTTTCGAGGCGGCTTTAAGGAGTCTGCGCAAAAGTCAATCAACCTCGAGGACGAGGACTCAGATGTGTTCGGACTTTTTGTGCACTGGATCTATACTAGTAGCTTGCGGTGTAATAAGTGTACCAATCCGTCACGTATGATCGATCCTGAAGAGCACTTCATGCAATACCTCCGGCTAGAGACCTTTGCCGACAAGTACTTGATTAGTGGGCTCTCTCGGTTTGTGATCGCACAATGGATCAAGTGCCACAGAGTCGCGATATATCGACCTTTCAAGAAGGAGATCGATTACATCTACGAAAACTTCCCGGTAAAATCACTGTTCCGAGCCGAAGTCGTCGCGCAGGTGTTATTACATTACTTGACGGTGGTGGATGATTCAGTCCACATATACATGGGGTTCCTTCTGGCTGCCAACCGTTCTTTCGCGGAGGTGTTTTCAAGCCAATTGAGGAGTCACCTTATAAAGAAAGCGGAGGACTGTGAAATTGAATATTGCTGTGCACATAAGGTGCTGTGCACATAAGGTGCTGTGTACATAAGGTGCTGTGCACAGAAGGAATGCGACACGTTACATTTGGGAAGCTTTTTCTCGATGCTGACAGAGTTCCGAGCCCCAGCGACTAATGGATCTAGTCACTATCTCAAACCTCTAGGCCTTAGCAGCTCCAACTTTGGCTTTGGAATGGTATGACTGGTGGGATCGGACGGAGTGAGAGACGTGTAGTACAATGATTATGCACCATAGGAATAAAGAGAAAAATACCAGCAAGTGAACTTCTGAAATAAATCTCTGTATAAACCCAGCCAAGAATTATTGTTCATGAACCTTTCGAATGGAAGGTCTGATATCTTTGTTGTCGTAATACTAATTGCCGCCTATGTAAATCTCCCTCTGGAATACTAAAGTAATAAGCATCAAGAACCCTGCCGGATAATCAGCAGAACGAGCATCTACTTCTAGGCCGACCCTAATGCTGTGTTCTATTCCTGTATAGGACACATTTTTGGAGAAGTGATAAGAAAAATGAAATAAGAGCGTTGTGATACATACGTTACAATATGGGTATCTATTCAAAGTTCCAAACCTGAAGATATCATGTTGTCGGAATTTGAGGGGTCTAGGAGATTTCTATATGCTAATCTAGGATATGTAAATAAATGCGCTAATCCAAACTCCACAACAATGCGACACCATCATGATGACCCGGAATACCAGAAGACGAGCAAAAATCTCCACTGGAGCATCCAATACCTTGCTCACGATTCAAAAGTCTCATCTTTTCGCCTTCCCATCAACCCTCACATCCCTCCACATCCCAACCCACACGAATCCCCAAGCCAGCACGGCCGTAGCAGCAACACACATCCTAAGCTGCGCCATACCGTATGCCGCGATGATAGCATCTCTCACCTCGCTCCCGCGCTCATAGCTCAACTGCAGGGCCAAATCCTCATAGATCCTCTCCGCATCCGGCTTCGCATAATCCGGCAGGTACAACCGCAGAGCCCTGGGCAGGGTATTCGTCCAAATCGCACCCGAGACGGCACTTCCGAGCGCTCCACCGACAGATGCGAAGAGAGACAGGAGAGCGAGTGCTGAGGGAAGCTGGTCGCGGGAGACGACGGCCATGACGGCCATTTGCTCGCAGATGACGATGGCGCCGCCGGCGACGGCTATGAAGATTTGGGCGAGCACCACGTAGATGATTGGTTGGTAGGGACGGCGGAAGTATGCCATTGTTAGACCGCCGACGAGTTCGAGGGGCACGGCTATCCAGGCGACCCATTTGAAGCGGCCGGTCACGCGGATGAGGTAGCCTACTACGAGGCCGATCAGAGTGGCGACGATGGAGAAGATGTTATTGATGTAGCCGGCTTGGGAGATGGAGAGGCCGTTCACGACTTGTAGGTAGGATGTGTAGTAGCCGTCGTAGCAGAAGAAGGCTATGAAGCGACTGGAACAGAGGAGGCAGCCGCCGAGCACAGTTCGATTTAGGAGAAGCGCGTAGGGTATGAATGGGCGAGGGGCGTAGAAACGTTCGTAGATGACGAAGATCAGGAGGAGGATTATGCCGAGAGAGATCATGGTTAGGATTGATGGGGATGTCCAGCTGTTGGATTTGTAACCGGTTAGCGAAAATGGGAGGAGGAAGAGGATTAATCCAGCAGATAGGAGGAGCATTCCGTAGACTACACATATGTCAGTGATATAGACGAAACCCAAGGGTTTCTCTCATACCATCGAAATCCCGAGTATGATGCACAAGGCTCTCCTTCCAATTCCGTCCCGCCAACACACCAGTTTCTTTCCGTTTTGACTGATTGGCGATGAGTATCCAGTAGCAAGGCGCAGCAACCAAAGGCGTAATCACAGCGAAAGCAGCGAAAGTTCCTCGAAAGCCAATAGTATTAAACATAACCTCCGCGATCTTCGGACCGGCAAATGTAGTAGCGAGATATGGAGTTGCAGCCAGCGACATCGCCAGAGCTCGATTCTTCAGGGAAGAAATGTCGGTGATGACTACTTGGAGCACATAGTCCATTCCACCGATGCCTACTGCATGGAAGACCTACAGGAATCAGTATGGAAATAGTGCTTCCGAGCTTATCACTCTCGCGAATTTGCTCATGGAAAAGCGTACCTGTGACACAGCGTAGGTCTCCACGTTCTTGCAGACTGCCATAAGCAATAATCCAATCGACCCGATCAACGTCATTAAAGCAAATCCTTCGGCTCGTCCCCAGAGGTCCAATGACTTCGCGATGGGAAGTTTCAATATCCCGCTCATGATGCCCGACACTATCCCTATGACGGGTATCAGAGAATGTGCTGAGAAATCACTGACGACGTAAGCCATGAGGTTTGAAGTGATTTGACTTTGCAGTGCATTGAGGGCGATAATAAGTAGTATACTGTCAGATATCTGATTAGCATTCTGCGAAGATATGGTCTCTGCCAAGGGAGTCACGAAGTGAAAGTTTGTGCTTACAAAAAATAGGTTAAATTTAATGATTTTTGCGACATCAGAGTCCCGATCTCTTCCACTATGGGCACACTATCCGGTGTGTCTGAATTTCGTCCATCGCGATCGTGTTTGTTTAGGTCATTGGCGCTTTCTTCATCGCTGAGCAAAGGCGTGTATTCAGATGAAGTGCTTGCCACTTTATTCTTGATCGAGTCGAAACTCGGGCTAATGACGGGCTTCTGGACCCCCATGGCGACAATAATGTTCGTACGAGCGCACAAAACTTCTCTTCGTCAGCAATTACCCAGGACCTCAAACTTCAACAAACTTACTGTACACGCAGAATCCGAGGGGTCTTCAAGATCTTATCTAATCTCAGATCAGATCTTCCCTGTCATGCAGCCGTGCCAAACCCCATTCGAAACATCCGGAATTCGGCCTATTGGATGTCTCTCCCCGTCAATGTGCTGGCACCGGGCTTCTAGACCACAGTTTGATGCTCTCATTGGCTGCGAAGGGTGGGAAAAGTGAGTAAGTGGATCGATGGATTAGATAAGATAGGCCATCGGATTAGATCATCTGATAACTCTGACTCTTTCTTCCCGCCATTTTCCCCCGTCACTTCCCGCCACTTGACATACCCGGTGCCCCCGCTCATGTATCCGGTCTCGCACGCGTCTGACTTGTATTTACCTTGTCGAATGGGCGTCTTTTCCGAGGGTCTTTCGATGCCAGCTCGTCTCTAACGGGTTAAACCTCATCCTCGGCGGATCAAAGTGGATCTAGCTCGACCCTAGGTATGTGCGCGAATTGGCCGCAGGTAACCGTGGGTATGTCTTGGAGAATTCAAAGGCAAACGGCAGCTCTTGAAGAAGCTAGACTTTTCTAATTGTTTGTCTTTCATATACCACAAGTCATCTTGACAGAATGGAGTGGCAGTACTAGATAGCCGCGAACGTGGGACGAGGTCAAGGAATTTCAAGAAAAGGAGAGCTGTGACAAAGAAGTCGACGACGAAGGATGAAATTCAACTTGGTCATGTACACATGCTCAAGTTAAGTGTAAGTCTAGTTCAAGGCCAATTTCGAAGTCTCACATCAACCTCAAAGCATACTGTAGGTCAAGATTATTGTCAAATTGCATTGCTGGCTAGGTACACGCTCCACCGCAGCGCTTAGTCCCTGCTATAAAACTGCCAAGTGCTCCAGATCATGAAAAGCAGAGAAATGAACCAACTGGCAACGTCTTCCACTATTTCCCCCAGGTGTATCGCGAGCATCTTATCGTTGTGAGACGGATTCGATTCGAAGCGCATAAACAGCTGTTGTGCCAAAGCGGAGAGCCGAGAATCTGAACATGCACATGAGGCGAGAATGTGACGCGGAAAGAGGAGATCGATAACACAAATGAATCGAGGTACATGAGCACCGAGGAGCAATGCTAGCAGAGCTCATGCGGGAAGTTTCCGGGATCCCATTCGAATTTAGTCCCGGAGACATGATGCCTCGTTGACAAATTCGAAACTCGGCCAGTGAGCTGTTTAGGGAGGATGCATTCCATGATTCGAGTGAGATGAGAAAGAGTTGAGAGAAGCTGGAGTCAAAGAAACTGAATAGGTCCTTTGAATCACTTCGCATTCTCTTTGTCGGTAAGCTCATCGTATCAAGACTTCTGCGATGGAAGTTCAGGCATCATCATCATAGAGGCTGCCAGAATTTCAGTCAGTGGATCGTTCTGGTAGAACGAAGAGCAAGCATTTAAAGAAGGGATGTGCTTACTCATTACGCTCCAGATCAATAGCGCCATGCTCAGGATGCTCCGGACCACCCAACTGCTCAGTCTTGAACTGATAAGCACGAGACTCATCACCATCATAGCCAGCCTCCTCCTGCTTGACTATGCGCTGGCGCTTCGCACCTGGTTGGCCTGGACGACCTGAGCGGGGGGGTAATTCATCATCATCATCATCATCTTCCATATCCGCAAAGCCTTGGGCAGGTCCGATAGGAGTAAAGAGACGACGGGTAGGAGTGCCGAGGCCGGCTTCCTTCTTGACGGAGGATCTCTTGCGGGGAGTAGCAAGCTTGCGCTGGATGAAAGGAGATTTGCCACCATTGTTATCGGCAGGAGAGGTGGGATCAAGGGTGGAGCCCTGCTTGGCAACTCTCTTGATCTTCTGGAAGTGTTGGCTGAGGGAAGTGTTAGCTTTTGCGCATGAATTTGGAGTGAAGATGATTCGAAGATGATATCAAGAAGTTCGGTTTGGGAATTTTAGTTTGACATTCCAGGCAAAAGACTTGGAGAGAAAGATAGGGCACGTAACATTCATGATACCAAGGTGCAGGAGGGCACATAGGGAGGGCAGATATGAAAGTGCATAAAGGCGTGCAGATCATTTCAAGTTCGAGGTCTGTAAATCTCGACTTCGAGATTGAGATTTAAGTCGCAATATCTTTCCAAGCTGATCAGAAGATAAAGCGCGAGTACTTGAACAAAGAACGGGAGTTGGATGTGCACTAACCGGCAAGCCTCATGAGAGAAGGTGTAACCTTTGGTCTGCAGGTTTCGAGCAACCTCTGGCCATGGAATTGACTTTCCCGAACCACCCTCTTCGATGATTGTCAAGAGCATGTCTCTATCGGCATCGCCTGTCCAAGTTGAACCAGGCATGATGTATAGTGATGATAGTATTTGTGGATGTCGATGCGTATGGATGAAATTGTGGAGTGGAGTTATGCAAAGGTGGTGGCGTGGCAAGATGTGTGTTCGAAAAGGTAGGAGGGAAGATTAACGAAAGATAGGAGGCAGATAGCATCAGGAAGTTGTTCGCTTAATGGAGGAGGAAGGCGGGGCTGATTATTATTCACCATAGTCTTTTGCTACCTGATTTATACTATAGTAAGATATTTTTCCACCTAAAATAAATCTATATGCTTCACCTTTCTCGAAGTTCCTTAGCGTACCGCCGCCGTCTTCGATCACGCATCAGAAGCGATCGAGATCCGAGCAATTCAGCTTCGAGATCATCAAGTCAACACCAGCCTATTGATTTCACTCTGCTCAGCTCAAAATGAATAATGTGTCACTTCCACCGCGCCATTGCATTAAATCACCGCTTTACTTTGTTCTAAAACATGCAGGTTTCCATTGCCATTATTTTCCATCACCAAAGAGTTAGCCTGCCTCGCGGCCCCAGTCACCCAAGTCCCCGGATCACGCTTTGATGCAAGGGCGGACCAAAACATACAAGCGAGGCGGCATTATGCAGGTCCAGTCCCTGACACGATTTATCAATTGGCACAAGAACCAATCAAGAAATCATACTTCCACAACAACATTAACTTTCTTTTTCCTAGAGCATTCATGACGATAATTAATCCAAAGTGGACAAAGAAGAGTGCCGCTTTGTCCTTGGTTGTCTGGCCATCACCGCTTGTTCTATTGTCTGTCTGTCTGTCTTGTGCCCTGGCTAGCGTCATGCACGCACTTTACACGAAAACAGCTGATATCGAATGGAGCTGCAGCTATCCCAACAGCCCAGCGGAAAAGAACCACTATCCCCCAAACCAACAGCTCTGATCATCGCCAATTCAATCATTCTGAGATTAGGAGGGCAATAAAGTTCTATCTCCAGGCAACAGTCTCGCGTCATAGCAAGCCATCGTGAGCCATTTCCTCAAGTATCAACCCCAACAGTCAAAGCTTAAAGCTCCCCCTCCTATCAACTTCTTCCCCCCTCTTTATCTCACGCATTAGATATGCAGAGCATCTGCGCACTCCCTTCTCTTTCCCCCTCCTTCCAGATGGAATCCTTGTGTCTCTGGGAAAGGAACAGAATGTGAGCTAAAAGTAGTCAATTTCTCATTCATGCACGCACTCACAGCCAAATAAAGAGGAGAAGTGTGAATGGATGAGGATAGTCTTAAGTACCCCTCTGAATGTGAAGAGCATTCGAGATACTGAACACCTTCTCACCGCCTGATTCTGAAGGGAGCATTCTGTGAGACTTTGCTCTTGGATTTCCTGAAAGTCGAATTCAAGAGGAAGAAGTTCAGTCGCTGTGATTTTTTGGAAGGCATGTAGAATTGTTGAAGTATTGGAAGCTTCGCACTCTCGAGAAGTCGGATCGCACATCCAAATAACAGGAGGAAGAATCAGACACTTGCGCCGAGTGTTCCGAATCCACGGACACCTTCTTCACATAAGTTGAGATCATCAACTCGGCCAATCAACATCCCCAATTCGTTGACCAAAGGGCACAGTGTTACCTCCAACATTACATACCTCTTTGAATACCCCATACCAAACTTCAAGTAGTCAAGCTGGCGAGCCTACGGAGAGCACAGAATATGCAGAACGACAATCCCATCACGAGACTGCTATACGCGATACTCAGTCAGAAATGTCTCAAAGACGTACGTTTGTCCTCTTCACTCATCACTTGCTCGCTTACATCCGATTCATCAGAACAACAACTCATATTCAGCTATCTGTACTATGCTGTTCATTTTCATGAATCCCGAGCTAATCCCTTCTCATCTTCAGATAAATTGGGACAAGGTAGCCAGCCATCCACTCCTCGAGCCCGAAGACGACAAGGAGAAAAAGATAAACGGCCACGCGGCACGTATGCGCTACTCGCGCTTCAAGAAACAGATGGACGCCGCATGTGGAGATATTCCTCCTCCCACGCCTCGAAAACCACGGAAGAGTCGCGTGGAGAAGACGAAGAGTCCGAAGAAAGAGAAGCGAGCCCCTGATGAGATAAAGCGAGAATACGAGAGTCAGCGCGAAAGAAACGGGGAGGGGAGAGTCAAGTCTGAGTTCGTGGATGGGAGGGAGGGGACTGGCGAGAGCTTGGATATGGGTTCCATAAATTCATCTGCTGTTGAGCTCGCACAGCGAGATCTCGCTTCTGGGTTAGGTCTCGATCGCGGCATGTCTCACACAGGCCAAAACGTCCGCCATCCCAATACTCTACACTTCCCAGACTTAGATCCCATTCAGATCAAGCGAGAGCGAAAGCCCAGTACCAACACCTTACAATCCGGAGGTCTCTCCGCCCATTCTCAGCCTCAATCCCACTCATACAGCAACTCACCACTTCGCGGCTTCCATCCAGATTTCCACTCGGCTTCTCACGTCACGTCTTCAGTCTCAAACAGTACCCTGCCTAACACGCCACGAATGTGCATCGAAGAGCAGGAGTACTCACCAGCTCATAGTCCATCTTCTCACTACGCGCATCCCTCCCACATACATACCCACCCCGGTCCCAGTCACCGCAACACCTACGACCTTCGCACTGAAGAGAATTTCACGGAGGATATGGAGGTAGATCTCGACGAGATGATGCATAGTTTTGAGATGCCGAGCCAGAATGGCCATGATGGACACGAGCTATACACTTCGATGATGAATGATAGTGCGTTTGCCTTTGGCATGGGTGGTCCGGGATTGGGGTTGGGGATGGGGATGGGTGGGGATAGTTTTGACGAGTTCTGGAGTCAGGATAATGGGCATGGTGAGGGCGGCGGAGTGAGGGATGAAGTGGTTGAGACTGTGAGTGTGAAGAAGGAGGCGAGGTGGGAGGAAGGAGATCGTCGTGTGTAAAGGCTGGTGGAGATCTGGATCATTTACAGTATGGTTAGGTCGCCTTGTTGTGGATAGGCAATGGCGTTGGGTTTCTGCTTGATATTGGTGCGAGACACGAGAGCTTCCTTATTAAGATGCAATCGATCGGCATAGTCACTTCGATTTCGGTACTAGCCAGCATCTTCATTGCTGTCTCTCTGCAGTTATGGGGGATTTATGATGACTTTGCGACAGCCCCATTACGGGCAGTCGTGGAAATCTTGGCAGAGTTAAACCTCCACAAGATCTACTAGGATGTCTACTCTGAAAAGATCATTTGAAAATCCGTTAAACAACATCTCAATCTCATCGACAGGATGAGCGCGAGGAATACCATTATCAAACATACCACTGTGACCGCACGAAAGTGAGGCGTATCTTTACAACGCGTCCGAGGCGGTCTTGTCCCCGTGATGAAACAAGCCCGCACCAGCCCATGAGGTGCTTCCACGTATTTTCCCGGGCGTGAGACTCTTCACAGCGACCTGGCTCTGCACCATACATCCACTCGACAAAAAGCTTGAATACTGCGAGATCGTCCTTGTCAAGTGTCGTCTCTTTCGCATTTCCTTCAGTGAAATTGCCCTGGAATACCTCGGGTAAGAAAATCGACTTGTTGCAGACCACAGCTTCGTGTATAGTCCAATGCACTGTTTCCGGCCCAACGTAGATCGTGACCATTTCTTTTGATCTCATCTAGCTGGGCGGGTATCAGTTGTGCCTGGCAGAGGACGGGGAAAGGGGAACCGTACTCGTCGATGTCCTTGAATTTCTCATCCCTGCGATTCGGGAGCCTAAAGGATGCCGTGGAGGAGTCTGGCCAGAGGGATATGGTTTTAGAGATTATTGGCGTGTTTTGGGGTTATGAATAGATTATCTGTTGCTTGTAGTTGTCAAAATATTGAACTGTACACATAGCTGATAGCTGGAACTCACGTCGATGCTAGTTTCACTTCGTCAAAAGGAAAACTTCAAGTTTCCGCGACTCCAATCAGGAGCGGTGACTTTTAGAATACTTGTGTAGATCATAGAGCAATAGACTTTGAGTAGAAGATGCGTCTATGCATCTTTTGGTGATGGGAGAGGAAAGCAGTACCCGTGTTTGAGCCTTCGTATTCTGGCATAGTATCAAGCGAAGTCTATGTCAAAGACTTGAGTGTTCCTACCTTCTCCAAATGTATTGCATTTGCGTGAGCATCGTAAACAGTCACCTAGCTCCGAAAACAAAGGATCATGAGTACATCATACACATCATAGCTTTGCTCTCCCTAAAATTGGAGATCTTCTACCTAGAAAGAGCGCTCGTCTTGCGGGGTGCTAAAGCATTTTTGTCTTCAAAAACCATATTAAGTATGGTGGTCTGTGGTGAAGCATCGTCATCGAAATTTGGTAAAAGTTCCGAAGTCCCTGTACCACGTCACTTCAGGTAGGGAAAGTCTCATAAAAGTCTCATGTGGATTTCCTTCTCAAGAGTGGCCTTTCATTTCTTTCGCAATTATACGAAAGTAGTTTTTGTGGACAAGTTGGGTTTTCCGGCACGCACCCTGAATCATGCCCTTTAGTCCTCAAGTGCCCGACGAGAATCATCCTAGACTATGTCACATAACCAACCGGGAGCGATCTGAATCGTCATCTATGCTCTCTCCAACGTCTCCTTCGACTGAAACGGGCTTGGATCCATGAGCAGAGCACGATAACATACCACATGAATTCTCTGGTCTTTGCTTGATGTGATCCTTTATATCTCGAGAGACAAGTTCCGCAAACAGTGAGTTGCTTCCCATCAACTTTCCCCAAGACTCGAAGTCCTCGAAGTCCCAAGTCATAAATCGGTTGACTGCGACATCAACGATATGAGAACGAAACTCCGAATCCGGGTCGCCATTTTCGAAAATGAATTTGACCTCTTCGGAACTCAGATCATAGGTAAGGCTAATGTCCATTTTGCAATTTTCTTCGTAGTTGCGCCAAGACTCAAGAGCCAGGTCTTTGAGCTCGCTCATTCCGAGCTTTTCTGCGAAGATTTCAAGGCCATACCAAGTAGTGAGGTGTTCTTCGGGCACCTCCCACTCAGGTTCGAGGGAGTGTGCGAAGGAGGAACCAGAGGCATAGTTGCTCGAGGGGAAGTTTGCATAGACATAGTCCACAAATTTCTCGAAGACCGCCGGATCATCTTCCACAAGGTGCGTTGTTTTGGTCAAGGTCTCTGAAAATCCGCCCTGGAAAGCATCCTTAAAGAACTTTGAAGCGTTGCAGAGCACGGCCTCATGTAAGAGCCAGGCGACCTTTTCAGGACCGACGTGAGTAGTGACCATTCCTGTGGATCGAGTCAAGCTATAGAGTTTTAGCATTTGATGGAAAGGATCTGACAGCCGACGTACCTTCCAACGCCCTTCACCTCGACAACATGCTCGCGACTGGGCATCTTCGACTTCTCTGCGGCAGAATCATCGATGGGCAAGTCGAATAAGTCCATGATAGCGGTAGAAGGGGGTTTGACTGCAGAATGTGAGTGATTTCACCTTGACGACAATGCAAGCTGTCGAAGCTCACCAGTAGAATTGAACTGATCGACTCCGAGGCAGACCAAGGTGCGCTGGTAGTTTTTGTGGAGCCGGGGGCTTCTGTTGTCGTTCGTACGCTCGGGAAGATGACGGAGGAAGTCTGGACTGAAAGTAGGTGGCCAACAACTTTCATTACTGTCGCATGGTTATACGCTAGATGGGATTTTCATGCTAGGCTCCCCACAAGTGGAAGCGAAGTCAATAGTAGGTAAGCATTCACAAGATTTACTAAGAGAATGAGGAGTGGTGAGTAAGCAGAGCAAACTGCGCCCCGATTGCAAGCAATAGAAGATTTCAATATCAGGATTATTTTCAGGTTTTCAATAATTCATCAGCAACCTAGCTATTTTCAGTTTCAAACAAACTCGAAAGCATAGGCAGTGCTCGCCGTTTCAGGCTGTACGTGGAAAGTGATCTGAGTTCGTGGTTAGTCAGCATCAAATTCTTGGAGAAAGTATAGCAAACGGAGTCTCACCTGATCATTTTCAATGATGTGCCCATAGACTCCCAGATCCACAGGTGCACCAGCCTGCCCGTACTTTCCATTGTTGTCAAATCGTCGCGTTCGGATGTTCACACTTCTAGAGCTCACGCCCACGGCACTGAGTCCAGTGACGGTGATATCGTACAACCCAGTTGTCCCTCGAGTGCCAGCCAAGATCTTCACTGTGTTTGCAGCACCGCCTCGAGTAGCATATACATCAAAAATGCCATCTGCAGAGCCGGACGTAGCAACACGCTCGCCAGTCATCGAGCTTGCGTAGTACTTGTATACCTGCCACTCACCTACCGACCAGTAGCCTGTCCCTGATGGCTCATACGTTGCATTACCAGCTCCAGGCTTCCCAAGCATGTTTCCAAGGTAGTCATGTAGCTCATAAGCGGAAGCCCAGTTGGCGCGCAAGCCTTGAATGTTGTAACGCTCAAGTCTAGAAATGAACCATGCTCCAGTTGAAGGAATTTGTTCAGCTGGCCCAGCGTACTCGTTGATGGCCTTTGGTTTATCTGGCAGCCCGTACTTCTCGCGCCATTGCGTGAGAACTGGCAAAGTTTTGACCGGATCGTAGCTGGTCTCGAGATTGTGCCAGGTGTAAATATCAGGAACACTGTCGTTCGAAGTTATAAAAGAGCCAAAGGCATCCCACCATGTCATGTTTCGATCAGGTGGCGTAGCTACTGATGGACCGGTGATAATGGTGCCTGGGAGTTCTTTTCTAAGATTATATTTAGATTAAATGTGTTCTCCTCATACGTGAGATTTGACCTACCTGAATCTGTGATATGCATTTCCCCACATTTGTACCCACTGCTCTGGGGATCTCGCCCAAAAGTTTGAGACATCTGGCTCGTTCCATATATCGAGATCCAATCCCTCAATCATATCATTTGCCTTCAGACTCGAGATGAGTCGTGTTAAGAAAGCGTTGTAGTTCGTAAAGTCATTGTTATCACCGGGAAAGACCGTGTCAGAGCTCTGGAGGGAATCAGCGCCCCAGAGATCATGGACGAGAAGGATAAAGCGTGCACCGAACTTGCGAGATGTGCGATAATTGGACAGAGCAGATACAAATCGATTCTGTAATTTCACCTCGTGTTAGTCACCATATATTTTCATACCTTAAAAGTATATTGTGACTTACATCGAACTCCTCAGGTCCGAAAATCCAGCCTCTGCTTGGCTCCGGAAGCTGCGCCCCTCCTGCCCGGCAATAGTTGAACTTGATGTCGGTAAAAAAATGGTCTGGGATCTGAGTTGAGACCGAGGATCCATTATCTGGGATACCGTAGATAAATCCCGAAGCCAGCTGGGATGGCGCTCCGGATGTTTGACCTAAGGATACAGTTGCTGTGCCCAGTTGTCTTTTTTCTGTTGCTGGTGTAGCGCAAACGCAAATAGCTAGATTTACAACACCGGCGACGGTACTCAAGAAATGCATTGCAAATAGAAGAAAACAGAACTTGAACTGCTTGGAATCACTATATCAAAGTTGAGAAGTGATGCACCACATCTCTTATACACTCTCTATCTTCGGAGCGTTAGCCTCTTCCTCTCCTCTTTCTGCGTCGATCTTTGGTCATCTACCATGACTCACACGTCTTTGCAAGAAGCAATTGGCCATGATGTCCACGAAAGCGTTTCCGGACCGTAATGCGACGTAATTGCGGGGAGTCAGGAACAAGAAAAGCAGGAAGCACCAAGCACTACATGCGGAGAATGTGAAGCTGAAAATATCCGATCCCCGGATTGCCCCAATAGATATAGCGGACCCGCCATCATTGATCATGCGCTCCAATCTGAACAACCGAAGAACGGATGCACATCACCAAAACAGGAGGTCTGGAAGTTGATTACCTAGGTAAACATTGGAAGGCAAGTGGCTAGCGTCCGGCGGGGTGAGATTCAAAAATTCGTATCCGGAGAAGTTGTGGGGGTGGATCATACCTGACATCACTATCTCCATGAACACACTACACTACGTAGTAGCCACTTCAAGGTTTACCCCAGGATCTCTCCACAAGTTGGGGAAACGACAGGTGGTCCGAGCCATCATACTAATCCATAATCGATCAATGTTTGGGGAAACATGGGAGAGGCATGCTAGGTACCTGCAGCAAAAGCTATATATAACAAGGGTGGAGTTGCCCGTACTTGGAAATGATTCGCAATAAACCTTTGGTTGGATTTTTTCAGTATATTCTGGTGACAATATTGAACTTGCATGATTCTGATCGCTATTGGATTTTATCTCGAAACCCCTTTACAAATAATCCGGAACATCATCCACAATGGACGAAAAGCAGATCCTCGAGCAGAAGGAAGAGATAGCCGGCGTCCAGCACGAAGAGCACGTACCCAAGACGAATGCTCTCGCACAACAAGCTGCCATCGACGAGCATGATCTTGGTGTTCGAGAAGCTATCCGGCGCTATCCTCGTGCCATAATGTGGTCGGTTCTTGTATCTACAGCCATTGTCATGGAAGGCTACGATATTGTCTTGATCGGATCGTTCTTTGGCCTCCCAAGTTTCACCAAGAAGTACGGTCAGTTCGTTGATGAAGCGTCTGGTTATCAGATCTCAGCGCCATGGCAAGCAGGGTTAAGCAACGGAACTTCAATAGGAACGCTTATCGGATCAATGGCAAACGGATACTTCGTCTTCAAATATGGCTACCGAAAGACTCTGCTCGTCTCACTCTGCCTCATTGTGGCATTCATCTTCATCCCGTTCTTCGCGCCTTCGCTTCCCGTGCTACTTCTTGGTCAAATTCTCTGCGGTATCCCCTGGGGAGTCTTCGCTACCATGGCTCCAGCCTATGCGTCCGAGGTCTGTCCCATGGCTCTCCGCGGCTACTTGACTGTTTACGTTAACCTATGCTGGGCCTTCGGACAGCTCATCGCCGCCGGAGTTTTGTCTGGGTTCTCGGAAGGAACTAGTCAGTGGTCATACCGTATCCCTTTCGCTATTCAATGGGCTTGGCCTCTTCCGCTGTTCGCCATTCTTTTCTTTGCTCCAGAATCGCCATATCATCATGTCCGAAGAGGAGAAACTGAGAAAGCAGAAGCGTCAGTCCGCAGACTTGGATCAGCATCACACCCATCGCAGACCGTCGCATTGATGATCCATACGAATGAGCTGGAGAAAGAAATTGACGCCGGAACATCTTACCTGGATTGCTTCAAAGGTATCGATCTGCGTCGTACAGAAATTGTATGCATGGCTTTCATTGCACAGCCTTTCTGCGGTTCGGCGATGGGAGGAACTCCTACGTACTTTTTCTTGCAAGCAGGACTTCCGACTTCGATTTCTTTCAAAATGTCAGTGGGGGGTCTGGGACTTGCGTCTGTTGGAACTCTCATCTCATGGAAACTACTCCACGCCTTCGGCCGACGGACTCTTTATCTTGGAGGTCTTGCTGGTCTGACAGCCATACTCTGGACCGTTGGATTCATCAGCGTTGGAGCCGGGAAATCTACAGCTGGATATTATGCGCAAGCTACGATGATGCTTCTATGGCTATTCATCTACTACCTGACAGTTGGTCCTATCTGCTATGCTATCATTGGGGAGATCTCATCCACGCGTCTCCGAAATAAAAGTATTTCGCTGTCACGTAGTGCCTACTATATCGGCCAAATTATCTGTAATGTCATCAACCCATACATGTTGAATCCTACCGAAGGAGACTGGAAAGGAAAGACTGGATTCTTTTGGGGTGGCTGGGCTTTTGCTTTCTTCATTTGGACTTGGTTCCGCCTGCCGGAGTCGAAGGACAGAAGTTTTGAGGAATTGGATCTTCTTTTCGCGAGTAATATCAAGGCCAAAGATTTCTCGAAGGCAGTTGTTGATCCTTACGCTGAGGATGCAGATGCTCGCGTTACCTTCGTTTAGAATTGATGCCGGGTAACGAGTCAAGTTCTACTGACTATTTGGTTGTGTGTATCTTATTCAAAAAACCCCTTCTTGATATCTCAAAGAAATAACAACTGCTCATCTCCATACTATTGCTTCTCTGATCTTCCAATGATAGCTGTCTGCGGGATCTTCAATCGCAGATGATGCAATATTGTCTTGATGCATTAGCGACCACTCAGATAGAAAGTGACAACGATAAATTGTGCGAAACTCCTGTAGGGGGCTGAGACTAAGCATACAGTAAACGTAGAGTAGTAGTAATTTTCAGTGTCAAATTCATAACCAGAATTCCGACACATTCCACCGCAATTGACCCAAGCTTACCCCGCATCAGCAACATCCCCTATATCTACAAGAACACAAGTCTGAAGATAGTCCTTGCTGGAACCCAGTATCACTGCCCGAAATACCTCAACAGCTGACTCCAAAGCAAATAATCAAGCTACGCACAATAGTAGTGTTCGAGATCCACCCCCACAGGAAGCTACCCCGCATTCACCCCACCTTTGCTGTCAGATGTCAGATGCAGCTCACTAGATATTTCGACCCTGCACCTTGTAGTCTGATATTCGACTGCCACAGTACGACAGTACAAACGTCGTAACGTTGTAGAAAGAAGATTGGGTAGCTCCTGGACCTGTTCGGCAATGATTACACCGGCATATCCATCGGGTTTTGCTCCACTCCGGTGGGGGTTAAGTGCCGAGAGAACCTTGTCAGGGCAGCAGAAGCACATGTCATCATAATGAATATATTCTCAATTGTGAAGCTGTGTTTTTCTCATCAATTCCTCACATTTGGATTTTCCTTTAGCCATTTCCTCTCTGCTCACCAGACACCTTTATACACTATCGTTACGGCATCGATTTCAAGATGTTCTACAAGGAAGGAAACCGCCTAGTTTATCGATACGACGCCGAGGAACTGTGGATTGAACCTTGGGGCGATAATGCATTTCGGATCAGAGCTACCAAAGAGCATCGTTACCCAGACGAGAACGAAGGCTGGGCACTCCGAGAAGTGGAGACGAAAGCAGCGGAAATTACATTGGGAGAGAAAGAAGCATCCATCGCCAATGGCAAAATCAAAGCCACCATTAGCAAAAACGGCAAAGTTCAGATATTCAACTCAGCTGGGAAGTTGCTGTTGGAAGAATATATGAGGAATCGAAGCGATCTATTGGACGCCAAATGCAGTTCGCTCGAGGTCGAAGCTCGCGAATTGAAGCCGATTCCCGGAGGAGATTACCATCTCACTTTGCGATTTGAGTCCCTAGACAAGAATGAGAAGATCTTTGGCATGGGCCAGTACCAACAACCGTACCTCGACCTGAAGGGACTAGATTTCGAGTTGGCACATCGCAATTCTCAGGCCAGCGTACCCTTCGCTCTCTCATCTCGCGGATATGGCTTCCTTTGGAACAACCCTGCTATTGGTCGTGCGGTTTTGGGGAAGAACATTATGAGCTTCGAGGCGTACTCTACCAAGTTTCTGGACTACTGGGTTACCGCTGGAGATACTCCTGCTGAGATAGTGGAAGGATATGCTTCTGTGACAGGCACGGTCCCCATGATGCCGGAATAGTAAGTCATTAATCCACTCACCAGAATCAAGAATCGAATGTTGTCCCCAATTGCTAATCATTTGTAACCTTTAGCGGACTCGGATTTTGGCAATGCAAACTGCGTTACCAGACCCAAGAAGAGCTTCTGAAAGTGGCGCGAGAATACAAAAGCAGGAATCTTCCCATTGATCTCATCGTCATCGACTTCTTTCATTGGCCAAAGCAAGGAGATTGGAGATTTGATGCCAATTTTTGGCCCGACCCAGGTCAGTAGATTGAAGCTTCCTTCCTCATATCGTGGATATGTAGCTAACGATGGTTGCCCCAACAGACGAAATGGTCCGTCAACTTGACGAAATGAAGATCAAATTGATGGTCTCCATTTGGCCCACGGTAGACAAACAGTCCGAAAACTACCAGGAAATGAAAGAGAAGGGATATTTGATACGCGTTGATCGTGGTATTCGGACTGCTATGGATTTTGAAGGAGATTCTGTCCATTTCGATGCAACAAACCCGAAGGCAAGAGAATACTTGTGGCAAAAAGCCAAGAAAAACTACTACCAGAAAGGAATTGAGGTGTTCTGGCTTGATGAAGCAGGTTAGTTGTCCGAGTCTTTATATTTAACCTGATGCGAGAGAACACTGCACATTGCTAATTTACTCTTTACCAGAACCGGAATACAATGTCTACGACTTCGACAATTATCGATACTGGCGAGGGACCAATCTCGCGATTGGGAACATATACCCTGTCGAGTACGCAAGAACTTTTTACGAAGGCATGGAAGGTGCCGGTCAAAAGAATATTGTTAACCTGATCCGATGTGCTTGGGCAGGTTCTCAGAAGTATGGTGCCCTGGTTTGGAGCGGTGACATTGCATCGTCTTGGGGCAGCTTCCGAAATCAACTATCTGCAGGACTGAACATGGGAATTGCTGGTTTGCCATGGTGGACAACGGAGTAAGTAGATTTTCAATCGATGATTCTCCCGGTCTATATTTACTCACCGCTAACCTTTGATTCTTGCAGCATCGGTGGCTTTCACGGTGGAGACCCGAACGACCACCACTTCCGGGAATTATTCGTCCGCTGGTTCCAATGGGGGACATTCTGCCCCGTCATGCGTCTTCACGGAGATCGCGAGCCCCGACAACCACAAGTTGGAGAAGGAGGAGGTGCTACCTGCACCAGCGGGGCCGACAATGAAGTCTGGTCATACGGCGAGCACGTCTACGAGATCTGCAAGAAATACATGAACATCCGAGAAGAGATGAGAGAATACACCCGCACGCTGATGGCTGATGCGCATGAGCGTGGAACTCCGATCATGAGACCTTGCTTCTACGAGTTCCCTGGCGATGCGACATGCTGGGATGTGGAGACTCAGTACATGTATGGTCCGAAGTACTTGTGTTGTCCGGTACTTAAGCCGAATCAGCGTCGTATTAGCGCTTATTTGCCTGCTGGTGCGAAGTGGACTTTGGATGGCAAGGATTTTGAAGGCGGACAGACTGTTGAGGTGGATTGTCCAATTGAGACCATGCCGGTGTTTGTGAGGGAAAGGGGGAAGGCTCTCGAGGACAAAGCATAGACTGATATATAACAAGAAGATTGTCGGTAGTGAATTACAGTACTCCGTTTCAAGTTTGAGCCATTATTGACATCCTCACCTTAAATCGTCATTTTGCCCTCTCGTCACTCCACGATATTTATATAACTACACTAGTTCTGCAAATAACAATCTCACCGTTAAATAGCCTGTAAGAGGTTACGTTCGTGCCTATAGTGACTTCGGTGTACGGGATCTCCCTTAGCCTATCATAAAAATCGTTGAAAATCGCTTAATTTTGGTAAGGAATCATGATTTTGCGAATTTCTTCAACTTCCAACAAGGACATCATACTAATAAGAGCAAACTTATGAATTCCTAGCTGAGATCAAGTACTATTATATAGATCCTAAGAGATTTTGGATACCGCAATTTATCCAGACTAATACTTATCTGTCAAACTAATCATACAAGTGGTGACTTTTGGCGACATTTGGGGCAAAGGCTCAAACTTGAAACGGGCCACTGTATACGACTCATTCATATAGTAGATATGATCGGGACTAGCTCAATTAGGAGGTATGAGTTACGTGGTATGAGAAGTAACCACCTTCCGAATCTGAAAGGTTAGCCGGATGCACGCTAGATACTCGTACTCCTTAGCTTTTGTTGCGAGGATATGGGTCTTGGCATGGATCAGGTGACTGTAGTCACGTGCATAGTCCGTGCGGATATTCCTAGATAATATCTTCTGTCGACTCTCCATAGTAATTAGTACTGCAATACAACTAATATTATTCATACGATTACTACCTCTATGCCTTACTCTGAAGATTAACGTAACCTTGCGATAGGTTATGAGCCCCGATAGCCAGAAGTAGAGTAGTACTCAAAGAAGCAGTAGTACTATGATTCTTAATAGTAAGCGTCGAACTGTTTCTTAGTACTAAAAAGGAAGGTAGAGATTCAAGTTGCGAGCTTCCGATTAAGGTATAGTATACGCGTATAGTCAGTTAAACTAGCGCGTCTTTCTATAGTAAATACAGTCGCGCAGAGTGCTAGTAGAGAGAGTTCTTTAGCTGTCGCACTTACGCTACTATCATTGGAAGAAGTCGAAGAAGTGTACTCCGATAACTCCAGCTCTATTGAAGAGATACTATAAATAAGCCGTATAGTACTTAATACTTATACTCGTATAGTAGTTAAAGTCTACGATTTCGAAATTATCGCATCTCGAGGTGCAGAGTCTTCCGCGCTAGCGCCGGAACCTACCTAAGTCCCTAGGACTTAAAATATACCCGATTTACCCCCTGCAGATACTAAATCGATATCCTAGGACTATCTAGAGGATCCGGAAGACCCGGAAACGGAACCTATTACTGCGACTACGCTAGAGCTATATAAACGCAAGAAGATAAGTAGCTCTACTTCCTTAAACTTAGCAGATAGCTATAAGCTTAAGGGAGAAGAGAACTATACGGAATAGAGAGATAAGGTACTAAATATTACTAAAACTAATAGAATTAGTAAGTTTCTTAATATTAAATCGCGTAACTACGTGCCTAAAGAGGTAGACGAATAGGACGACGAGATCGACGATAAAGCCCTTAAGAAGTAGTAAGATTAGGAGTCTAGAGAGAGTTAAATGAAGCTAGTAATTACGTTAAATTATAAGGCCGGACCTCTCGCGTATATAACTAGTAAAACTATCGCATTAGATATATAGGAAGCCTTATAAGCGCAGTACGAAGGAGGTAGTAATATACTAGTATATAACGCTATATAAGATTACGTTAAGCTCTAGTATAACGATTTTAACTCCCTAGAGAAGTTTATTATCGCTTTTAAGCTCTTAATTATCAAATTAGAGACTTTAATAATAGCTCTACCTCTAGTATAATATCTAATTATATTTATTACTATAGTTTCAGAGAAGTAGCCTATATAGGCTAAAAGATAATATTCTCTCTTAAGAGTTTCTAGTAATAACCTAGAGACGAATAAGAAAGCTAACTTAAGAGTAACTTTAGTTAGTTTGATCGAAGATATTACTAACGAGATAAGAGCGAGTGACTCTACCGGAAAGATAGCGGGTTAAGCTCTATATAGTAATAAGTCTATACCTAATTCCAAGAAAGGAAGCAGCGGAGGAGCTACTAAGCTAGCTAGTAAGGATACTAGGCCGACTTGTAAGTACTATAAATAGATATCGCTAAAGTATACTTTAGAGAACTATTTTATTATTAATAAGCAGAAGAAGAAAGAGTTTAAGGAGAAGTCTGGAAAGAAGTAGATCCCGTATACCGAATAGCTAAAGAAGAAGAAGGGAGAGAGTAAGACTAATAAGACTAATAAGAAGAAGACTAGTAGTAGAAAGAAGAAGGATAACGATTCCGATAATAGTAGTATCTTTAGCGTAGCCCTTTTACTATGTTTCCCTACTATTATAGCTTCTATAGCTATATTCTCTTATTATAATAAGTCACGATAGCTCTTCGATACCGGCGCTACAGAGCATATATCTAACGACCTTTCTAAATTTACCTTATATACGCTAAGAGACGATTTATAGTATATGCTTACTATTAATAGGCTATTACGCCCTATCGGGATTAGAAGTTATATAATTAAGGCGATAAAGACTAATAGTATAGTACGCATATTAGAGTGCTATAATATAGTATATATCCCGTAGTCTCTAGTCTGCTTATACTCCGGTTCTAAATTAAATAAATTAGGAGGTTATTTACGTAGTTCTGTTCTCTATACGTCTAAGGAGAAGGAGATCTATATAATTAATAAAGATCTGTTTATTATTAAGAAGACCTCTGGCGCAGGGTACGCTAGCCTTCCGGGTTTAAGCTTACCTGCAGTAGTAAAGTAAGCTATAGTCGATATAGAGCTTTAGTATAGATATATATATTACGCTAGCTTTAACGTAGTACGTCGCACTTAATCTATAGTTACTAGTATAAAGTTTATAGAGCTTAAGACTAGTAGAACTCGCCTTTACGTACTATATGAGAAAGGCCGACTTATTCGGAAGGTTAATAAGGTATCGGTATATATACGACTTACTAGATCGATAGATAAAATCCATATAGATATAGTATACCTTAAACCTAAGAGTCTGAATAGTTACTCTTATACCTCTATCTTCTTATGCGCTTATTCGACTGGAAAGTAGGCTTTTACTTACGCTAAGAAGTCGAATATATACCTAGCTAATTAAAAGCTAATTAAGTTAGCCGAAATATAGTATTACTACAAAATTAAAGTATAGAGATATAATAGAGGTAAGGAGTATTCTTCCTCTCAGATAAAAGAGCTTACCGATTACCTTAGAATACTACTAGAGGAGTCTACTTCGTATACTCTAGAGTAAGATAGAAGAGCTAAACGCTCTATACGTACGATTATCGAGAAGGTACGTATAGTTATAGTAGATCAGAATATACCTAACTATATATAGCCGGAAATTCTACTCGCTTATATATATATCGCTAATCTTATCTCTACCTCTAGAGTAGAAGGGAAGACTCCTTTTAAGTACTTCTAGGACGATATTAAGCTAGGGGTAAACTATAATCCCTCTATTAAGTATCTCCGTGTATTAGGATATCCTATTTTTATACTAATTAATAAGGAGAAGAGAGTCTAGAGCTATAAGGTAGCTCCTAGAGCTGAAAAGAGTATTCTAGTAAGATTTAAAAGTTATAATATCTATAGATACCTAGTTTATAGAAAGGTAGTTCGTACCTCTTATCTACGATTTAATAAAGATAGTTTAGTTATAGAACCTCACGAAGAAGACGCTATAATAGTACCTTAAACTAAGGGTAAATCTATCGATAATTTAAGCTAAAATCAGGACGCCGAAGTTATCGGTAACACTGAAGTTACTAGTATTACTCCTGATACAGGTATTATAAGCTAAGACGAGGATTCCGAAGTCGAAATCGATAGTACGGAAGATGCCGAGTCTATAGTTATAGACGAAGTTCTAGCACTAGAAGTCGATATCCCGGAGCAAGTTACTATATAAAAGAAGCGTAATAGGCCTCCTAGATCTAAGAACTATATACTAGAGTATATTCCTAAGGCTATACGATCTAGCTATAAAATCCGTCGCCTAAGGTAATACTAGAACTAAATAATAGCTACTCCTATACTATTTTACTACTTGAAGAAGTACTAGAGAGTACTAGTTAGTATCGACTCGCCTTTCATATAGCTTAAGAAAAGTCTCTATTCTTAGATAATCCGACTACTTTAGATCAGGCTATAAAGAGAGCTAATTAGCCAGAATAGAAGAAGGCTATAATCAAGGAGTATCGATCTCTTAAGGAGAAGTCGACTTAAAAGACTATAAGTCGCTCTGATATGCTAAAAGGGTATAAAGTACTAGGTTCTCGTCTAGTTTTCAAGACTAAGAGAGATATAGATAGCAAAATCGATAAATATAAAGTCAGATTTATAATCTAAGGTTATACGTAACGATTTAGTCACGATTACAATTAGACGTATACCGGAGTCTATAAATCTTCTACTTAGAAGATAAGCTTAGTAGTTATAGCAGAGTATAACTTAGAAGTCGAATAGTTTAATATAGTAATAGTATTCTTATATAGTGAAGCCGATACCCAGATATACGTCAAATTGCCGCTATTTTATAGATAATTTAGGTGTAGACTTATAGATAATAAATATATACTCTTACTAAAGGCTCTATACGGTCTGAAGTAGTCTCCACGCCTTTAGCAAGAGATATTACGCAAGGAGTTCGGTATTATCGACTTTATACCTTTATAAACCGATAATTACGTATATATTAATAGAGAAACTAAGATTATTATCGTTACTTATATCGACGATTTTCTAGTTATCTTAATAGCTAGATCAGTACTTAAAGAGCTTAAAGTGAAGCTTCTTACTATATTTAATATCCTTCTAGCTAGACTAGCTAAGTACTTCCTTGGAGTCAGAATTATACGTAACAGAGAGAAGAAGACAATTTCTCTTTACTAAGGTACGTATATCGATAAGATATTAGATCGATTTAGAATAACTAACTATAAGAGCGCTGATACGCCCTTTACTACTAGTTCAGAGGTTTCTATAGTCAAATTCAAGGGAGTAGCTACTCTATAAGAAATCAAGCTATATTAATAGCTTTACGGTAATCTTTAGTACCTAGCTTATACTCGCTGGGATATACTATACTACTACTCTATACTATTATGTTGCGAGGATATGGGTCTTGGCATGGATCAGGTGACTGTAGTCACGTGCATGGTCCGTGCGGATATTCCTAGATAATATCTTCTGTCGACTCTCTATAGTAATTAGTACTGCAATACAACTAATATCATTAAACTACTCTATACCTTACTCTGAAGATCAACGTAACCTTGCGATAAGTTATGAGCCCCGATAGCCAGAAGTAGAGTAGTACTTAAAGAAGTAGTAGTACTATAATTCTTAATAGTAAGCGTCGAACTGTTTCTTAGTACTAAAAGGGTAGAGATTCAAGTTGCGAGCTTCCGATCAAGGTATAGTATACGCGTATAGTCAGTTAAACTAGCGCGTCTTTCTATAGTAAATACAGTCGCGCAGAGTGCTAGTAGAGAGAGTTCTTTAGCTATCGCACCTACGCTACTATCATTGGAAGAAGTCGAAGAAGTGTACTCCGATAACTCTAGCTCTATTAAAAAGTCTTTAGAGTCTTTAACACTATAAATAAACCGTATAGTACTCAATACTCGTACTCGTATAGTAGTCAAAGTCGACGATTCCGAAATTATCGCATCTCGAGGTGCAGAGTTTTCCGCGCTAGCGCCGGAACCCACCTAAGTCCCTAGGACTTAAAATATACCCGATTTACCCCCTGCAGACGCTAATTCGACGTCCTAGGACTATCCAGAGGAGGATCCGGAAGACTCGGAATCGGAACCTATTACTACGATTACGCTAGAAGAGCCGTATAAACGCAAGAAGATAAGTAGCTCTACGTCTTTAAACTTAGCAGATAGCTATAAGCTTAAGGGAGGAGAGAACTATATAGAATAAAGAGATAAGGTACTAAATATTACTAAAACTAATAGAATTAGCAAGTTTCTTAACGTTAAATCTCGTGACCACGTGCCTAAAGAGGTAGACGAATAGGACGACGAGGTCGACGATAAAGCACTTAAGAAGTAGTAAGATTAGGAGTCTAGAGAGAGTCAAATAAAGCTAGTAATTACGTTGAATTATAAAGCCGGACCTCTCGCGCATATAACTAGTAAAACTATTATATTAGATATATAGGAGGCCTTATAGGCGTAGTACGAAGGAGGTAGTAATATACTAGTATATAACGCTATATAAGATTACGTTAAGCTCTAGTATAACGATTTCAACTCCCTAGAGAAGTTTATTATCGCTTTTAAGCTCTCGATTATCAAATTAGAGACTTTAATAATAGCTCTACTTCCGGTATAGTATCTAATTATATTTATAACTGTAGTTTCAGAGAAGTAGCTTATATAAGCTAAAAGATAACGTTCTCTCTTAAGAGTTTCTTCTAGTAATAACCTAGACACGACCGAGAAGGCTAAATCAGGAGTAACTTTAGTTAGTTTGATCGAAGATATTACTAACGAGGCAAGAGCGAGTAACTCTACCGGAAAGATAGCAGGTTAAGCTCTATATAGTAATAAGTCTATACTTAAGAAAGGAAGCGGCAGAGGAGCTACTAAGCTAGCTAGTAAGGATACTAGGCCGACTTATAAGCACTATAAACAGATATCGCTAAAGTATACTCTAGAGAACTGTTTTATTATTAATAAATAGAAGAAGAAGGAGTTTAAAGAGAAGTCTAGAAAGAAGTAGATCCCGTATACCGAATAGCTAAAGAAGAAAGAGGGAGAGAGTAAGACTAATAAGACTAATAAGAAGAAAACTAGTAGTAGAAAGAAGAAAGATAACGATTCCGACGATAGTAGTATCTTCGGCGTAGCCCTTTTACTGTATTTCCCTACTATTATAGCTTCTATAGCTATATTCTCTCACTATAATAAGTCATAATAGCTCTTCGATACCGGCGCTACGGAGTATATATCTAACGACCTTTCCAAATTTACCTTATATACGCCAAAAAACGACTTGCCCTATATACTTACTGTTAATAGGCTATTACGCCCTACTAGGATTAGAAGTTATACGATTAAAGCGATAAAGACCGATAGTATAGTGCGTATATTAGAGTGCTATAATATACTATATATCCCGTAGTCTCTAGTCTACTTATACTCCGGTTCTAAATTAAATAAATTAAGAGGTTATTTGCGTAGTTTTATTCTCTATATATCTAAGGAGAAGGAGATCTATATAATTAATAAGAATCTATTCATTATTAAAGAAGAGACGACCTCCGGCGCAAGGTACGCTAGCTTTCCGAGTTTAAGCTTACCTGCAGCAGTAGAGTAAGCTACAGTCGATATAGAGCTTTAGTATAGACGTATATATCACGCTAGCTTTGACATAATACGACGCACTTAATCCATAGTTATTAGTATGAAGTTTATAGAGCTTAAGACTAGTAGAACTCGCCTTTGCGTACTATATGAGAAAGGCCGACCTATTCGGAAGGTTAATAAGGTGTCGGCACGTGCACGACCTACTAGATCGATGGATAAAATCCATATAGATATAGTATACCTTAAACCTAAGGGTCTAAATAGTTACTCTTACGCCTCTATCTTCTTATGCGCCTATTCGACTGGAAAGTAGGCCTTTACCTACGCTAAGAAGTCGGATATATACCTAGCTAATTAAAAGCTAATCAAGTTGGCCGAAATATAGTATTACTGCAAAATTAAGGTATAGAGATGTAACGGGGGTAAGGAGTACTCTCCCTCCCAGATGAAGGAGCTTACTGATCACCTTAGAATACTACTGGAGGAGTCTACTCCGTATACTCTAGAGTAAGATGGAAGAGCTGAACGCTCTATACGTACGATTATCGAGAAGGTACGTATAGTTATAGTAGATCAGAATATACCTGACTATATATAGCCGGAAATTCTACTTATCTGTATTCATATCGCTAACTTTACCTCTACTTCTAGAGTAGAAGGGAAGACTCCTTTTAAGTACTTCTAGGACGATATTAAACTAGGGGTGAACTATACTCTCTCTATTAAGTATCTCTGTGTATTAGGATATCTTATCTTTATACTAATTGATAAGGAGAAGAGAGTCCAGAGCTATAAGGTAGCTCCTAGAGCTGAAAAGGGTATTCTGGTGGGATTTGAAGGTTATAATATCTATAGATGCTTAGTTAATAGAAAGGTAGTTCGTACCTCTTATCTACGATTTGATAAAGACGGTTTAGTCATAGAACCTCACGAAGAAGACGCTATAATAGTACCTTAAACTAGGGGTGATAATTCTATTGATACTTTGAGTTAAAATCAAGACGTCGAGGTTACTAGCGCTACTACTCCTGAGATATGTATCATAAGCTAAGACGAGGATTCCGAAGTCGAAATTAATAGTACGGAAGATGCCGAGTCTATAGTTGAGGACGAAGTTCTAGCACTAGAGGTCGATATTCCGGAGCAAATTACTATATAAAAGAAGCGTGGTAGGCCTCCTGGATCTAAGAACTATGTGCCGGAGTACGTCCTTAGGGCTACACGCTCTAGCCGTAATAATCCGAATCCGACTCTAATTTCGACGCCAAAAGTAACCCCGGAACTAAATAATAGCTACTCCTATACTATCTCTCTATTAGAAGAAGTACTAGAGAGTACTAGTTAGTATCGACTCGCCTTTTATATAGCTTAAGAAGAGTCTCTATTCTTGGATAATCCGACTACTTTGGATCAGGCTATAAAGAGAGCTGATTAGCTAGAATAGAAGAAGGCGATTATTAAGGAATACTAATCTCTTAAAGAGAAGTCGACTTAGAAGACTATAAGTCGCTCTAATATGCTAAAAGGGTATAAAGTACTAGGTTCTCGTCTAGTTTTCAAGACTAAGAGAGATATAGATAGTAAAATCGATAAATATAAGGTCAGATTTATAGTCTAAGGTTATACGTAACGATTTAGTTACGATTATAATTAGACGTATACCGGAGTCTATAAATCTTCTACTTAGAAGATAAGCTTAGCAGTTACGGCGGAGTACGACTTAGAAGTCGAATAGTTTGATATAGTAATAGCATTCTTATATAGTAAAGCTAATACCTAGATATACGTCAAATTATTACTATTTTATAGATAATTTAGACGTAGACTCACAGATGATAAATATATACTCTTACTAAAGGCTCTATACGGTCTGAAGCAGTTTCCACGCCTCTAGTAAGAGATACTACGCAATGAGTTCAGTATTATCGACTTTATACCTTTATAAACCGATAATTGCGTATATATCAACTGAGAAACCAGAATAATTATCGTTACTTACGTCGACGATTTTCTAGTTATCTCAAAGGCTAGAATAGCTCTTGAAGAGCTTAAGAAGAAGATTCTCACTGTATTCGATATTCTACTAGCTAGACTAGCTAAATACTTCCTTAGAATCAGAATTATACGTAAAAGAGAGAAGAAGACGATTTCTCTTTACTAAGATACGTATATCGACAAGATATTAGATCGATTTAGAATAACTAACTGTAAGAGCGCCGATACGCCCTTTGCTACTAGTTCAGAGGTTTCTATAGTTAAATTCAAGGGAGTAGCTACTCTATAAGAAATCAAGCTATATCAATAGCTTTACGGTAGTTTATAGTACCTAGCTTATACTCGCTGGGATATACTATACTACTGCTCTATACTATTATAATTTCTAATAAATCTATTACCTTAATACCTTGCGAGCGCTAAGAGAGTACTTGCGTACCTATAAGATACGAAGTACTACGCTACGACTTATAGAGGAGACGTTACCGATAGAGAGAAGATGAAATTAAGAGGTTTCTGCGACTCTGATTAAGCCGGTAACCGAATTAATAGAGTGTTATATACTAGAGTCTGTTTCTTCCTTGCAGGAGGTGTTTTCTTAGCTATTTCAAAGCGATAGACTACTATAGCTCTTGCCTCTACGGAAGCAGAGTATATAGCTATGTGCGCCTTTACTAGAGAAGCTTCATAGATACGTTAAGTACTGAAGGAGCTAGGCTATAATAAGCCAGACTCTAGAAGTATAGAGATATAGTGCGATAATCAGGGAGCGTTATCTCTATCAGAGAACCCTGAATTACACTAGCGTACTAAGCACATCGATATCAAATTCTATTACCTTCGCTAGGAGGTCGCTAGAGGTCATTTAGACCCTTAGTATATACCCTTAAAAGAGAACGCGGCAGACGGTTTTACTAAACCACTTAGCCTATAAGACCTTAAGGCTTTTATAGTAATACTGAATATAACTGTTTTATACTTAGAATAAGGGGTATAGATATTAATCGGGAAGGCAGACTATCTTAAAGGAATTACGGAACCTGGGGTTTATCTAGTTCACGTGATATCGAGGTATAGTTCTAGTCTCCAGGGGTATCACTATATATACGCATACGATAGTATAATCGACTAATTACAGGAAATTAGATCACTCGTACCTATAGAAGTTACCGACTTTATAGTATCTCTATAGAGGGGTGTGTTGCGAGGATATGGGTCTTAGTATGGATCAGGTGACTATAGTCACGTGCATAGTCCGTGCGGATATTCCTAGATAATATCTTCTGTTGACTCTCCATAGTAATTAGTACTGTAATACAACTAATATCATTCAACTACTCTATGCCTTACTCTGAAGATCAACGTAACCTTGCGATAATGATTCTATCGATACTTTGAGTCAAAATCAAGACGTCGAGGTTGTTGCGAGGATATGGGTCTTGGCATGGATCAGGTGACTGTAGTCACGTGCATGGTCCGTGCGGATATTCCTAGATAATATCTTCTGTCGACTCTCCATAGTAATTAGTACTGCAATGCAACCAACATCATTCAACTACTCTATGCCTTACTCTGAAGATCAACGTAACCTTGCGATAATGATTCTATCGATACTTTGAGTCAAAATCAAGACGTCGAGGTTGTTGCGAGGATATGGGTCTTGGCATGGATCAGGTGACTGTAGTCACGTGCATGGTCCGTGCGGATATTCCTAGATAATATCTTCTGTCGACTCTCCATAGTAATTAGTACTGCAATGCAACCAACAACATTCACACGTTTCAACTACTCTATGCCTTACTCTGAAGATCAACGTAACCTTGCGATATATTATAATTTCTGATAAATCTATTACCTTAATACCTTATAAGCGCCAAGAGAGTACTTGCGTACCTACAAGGTACGAAGTACTACGCTACGACTTACGGAGGAGATATTACTGACAGAGAGAAGATGAAATTAAGAGGTTTCTACGACTCTAATTAGGCCGGTAACCGAATTAATAGAGTGTTATATACCGGAGTCTATTTCTTCCTTATAAGAAGTGTTTTCTTAGCTATTTCAAAGCGACAGACTACTATAGCTCTTACCTCTATAGAAGCAGAGTATATAGCTATATACGCCTTTGCTAGAGAAGCTTTATAGATACGCTAAGTACTAAAGGAGCTTAGCTATAATAAGCCAGACTCTAGGAGTATAGAGATATTATCACGGGTGAGCAACGCGTACGCAGATAGTTAAGTATAGTATTTAAGAAGTTCGATATAGGAGAGAGTCAGGTTCTAGCCTAGCTCCGAAGGAAAACATGCAGGTGCCGCTAGGCTTAGTAAGTATAAGTATCGCCGGTACTTAATCCTAGGATTCGCCCCTTATATTACTTCCCTCCCCCCTCCGCCTATCTTATATCGGGGTTCGCCTCTAAAGACCTATATCCCGCCTTATTATATACGGTCAGGGCCTATTATATCTGCGATTCTTTTTCTTTACTTCGTGCTAACTTCGCTTAGAAGTTAATAATAATAGCAGACTGATAAAGTATAATAGCGAACTGATAGTAAAAGAATAATTAATAATACTAGTAAAGTCGTATAAGGCCTCTAGTTATTTATTTATATAACCCCTCTATTTATTTCCGGCCTATAATAATAGTAAGGCTTATTACGTCTTCTCGTTTCTTTATTATCGCTCTCCCTCCTATTATCAATTGAATTAGTAAATACCCCTGCCTTAGCTATATATATCTCCTTCTATTACTTTATAGACTAATTCCCTTCTTCTTAATTAACTATTATAAACCGTAAGTTAATAAGATCGTTTAGCGTCGATTACTCTTTCCCTTTCGCTATCCCTTATCTCTGCTCTAAAAGTACTATACCTCGCTTACTACTAATCGGAGTTAGATAGCTTCTATTATTTATTATATTACTTATACCCTCTTAGGCTCTGATTATATCGACTAAGCTATAAGTACTATACTCCGCCTGTTCTCGGATAGTATCCTAACGAACTCAGTCGAATCGGTCTCGATCCTATATCTACTATAAGGATAGAAAAAAGAATTATAAGAACTTATAAGTCTTCCTCGGATTCCGCGCGAAAATAGTTAGCTTATATAATAATCCTTAAATCTCTTATATCGCCTACTCTATCTAGACCCGTTCTACTAATACTAATAAGTAAGTGCTATACTCCGCCTGTTTTTCGTTATCTTACGCTCTATATAGAAACGAGGCCTATACCGATCTCGTTAAAGTATTAAAGGCCTAGAAAGCCCTTAAGCCCCTCTAATCCTCTAGTCTTCTCTCTATATAAGTTTATTCGGTCCCTATATATTTCTTATTAGTAACTAATGTTTTTTAGTCCTTTAGCTTCTGAGGTTACTACTTCTATTATTACTATTATTACCTAATAGGGTTAAATATAAGTAATTATTAGACTCCGCTCGTTTTTCGTTAGCTTACCTTCCTTTTAGTACTAGTAGAGTACCTCTAGCTCTCGTTTTTGGACCCTGCCGATCCTCCTAAGGACTCCGTAGGAAATATAGTAGAATACGTATCTTTTCTATAGCGTTATCTTCTTAAGAATTTGAAAATCTAAAATTAAATCTTAAAATTAATCTTTTTTTCAGCGAGCTGACTTCCTTAGCTCGCTCTCTCTTCTTTAACTATAATAGCTCGCGCTCCGGCTAGTCGTTATCGCTCTCCTATCTATTCCTCTAGCGAGCCGATAATATCGACTTGTACTTAAGACTTAAGTAGTTCTGCTATCGTTATATAGCTTTAGCCTCCTCCTTATAGTCTTACGCTATCTTTATAGCGGCTGCTTTCTAGTAACTATCGCCTCCCTATTTAAGTAGAGTATACCTCTTTCTGTCTCTAACTTTATATAGCCTTTCCTTAAACCCCCGGAGACCTACGTATATATAGCTATCTCTAGAGTAGTTCCTTATTATAGCCCTATTATTAATGTTTAGCGTTTCCTTCCGCTTCTAATATCGCGGAGCCTTTCCTTAAGCTTCCGGAGGCTAGCGCTTATATAGCTATCTACCCCCGGGGTAGTCTTTCGTTAAGGCCCCCTTTATATTATCGTCTTCCGGCGTCTTTATAGCAGCTACTATTATATAACCGCCGCCTTCCTATTTAAGGTAAGATAAACCTCCTTCCGCTTCTAATATCGCGGAGCCTTAAGCTTCCGGAGGCTAGCGCCTACGTAGCTATCTACCCCCGGAGTAGTCTTTCGTTATAGCCCCTTTCATATTATCGTCTTCCGGCGTCTTTATAGCAGCTACTATTATATAGCTACCGCCTCCCTATTTAAGGTAAGATAAACCTTCTTCCGCTTCTAATATCGCGGAGCCCTTCCTTAAGCTTCCGGAAGCTAGCGCTTACGCAGCTATCTACCCCTAGAGTAGTCTTTTATTATAGCCCCCTTTATATTATTATCTTCCGGCGTCTTTATAGTAGCTACTATTATATAGCTACTACCTTCTTATTTAAGGTAAGATAAACCTCCTTCTGCTTCTAATATCGCGGAGCCCTTCCTTAAGCTTCCGGAGGCTAGCGCTTACGTAGCTATTTACCCCCGGAGTAGTCTTTCGTTATAACTCCTCTTTATATTATCTACTTTAAGCGTCTTCTATCTTTTATCTCTAGCTTACCGGAGTACTTCTTCAGAGTCCGGAGACTAGCGTATACGCAGCTACCTCCGGAGTAGTTCTTCGTTATAGCTCACTTATACTATTATCTTCTAATATCTTTATAGTAGCTACTATTAAGTAGCTGCCGCTTCCTTATTTAAGGTAGGGTAAATCTCCTTCCTTTATCTTAGATATTATTAAAGGGTTCTTATTATTCGCGCGTTCCTAAGCGGCTACTAGCTAATAATAGTCGCTCCTTATATCTTTTAAGTATATATTCTACTTAAGCTATCGAATAGCTTCTATTATCCGCTTATTCGTAGGTAGCGACCGACTGATTATCGCTGCTTTCCTTATCTATTCGGGAGTAGTTTATACCTTAGGCTACTCCTTACCTTTCTACTCTTATAAAAAATTTTCAGCTACCTTTCTGCTCTTATCTTATAAGTTTAAGAGATAAATTAGGCGTACTCCGGCTTAAGAATAGCGGAATCTATCGAATCTTTATCTTTTCTCATGTTCTTAGAGCTTTTCTCTAGGTATTATTAGTATCGATTCGGCTTCTATTGCTCCTATACTTTTACTATCTTATTATTAATAATTTATTAAAGACTTCGTTCCTCGACTACGATTATCCGGACTCCGATATAAAGGCTATAGGAGCTAGTTATTTGATCGAACTTAATATCACAGGTAAGTAACGCGTACGCAGATAGTTAAGTATAGTATTTAAGAAGTTCGATATAGGAGAGAGTTAGGTTCTAGCCTAGCTCCGAAGGAAAACATGCGGGTGCCGCTAGGCTTAGTAAGCACAGGTATCGCCGGTGCTTAATCCTGGGGCTCGCCCCTTACAGATATAATACGATAATCAGGGAGCTTTATCTCTATTAGAGAACCCTGAATTATACTAGCGTACTAAGCATATCGATATCAAATTCTACTACTTTCGCTAGGAGGTCGCTAGAGGCTATTTAGACCCTTAGTATATACCCTTAAAAGAGAACGCGGCAGATAGTTTTACTAAACCACTTAGCTTATAAGACCTCAAGGCCTTTATAGTAATACTAAATATAACTGTTTTATACCTAGAATAAGAGGTATAGATATTAATCGAGAAGGCAGACTATCTTAAAGGAATTATAGAACCTGGGGTTTATCTAGTTCACGTGATATCGAGGTATAGTTCTACTCTCTAGGGGTATCACTATACGTACGCATACGATAGTATAATCGACTAATTATAGAAGAAATTAGATTACTTATACCTATAGAAGTTACCGACTTTATAGTATCTCTATAGAGGGATATATTGCGAGGATATAGGTCTTAGCATGGATCAGGTGACTGTAGTCACGTGCATAGTCCGTGCGGATATTCCTAGATAATATCTTCTGTCGACTCTCCATAGTAATTAGTACTGCAATACAACCAATATCATTCACACGATTACTACCTCTATGCCTTACTCTGAAGATCAACGTAACCTTGCGATAGCTTTCCCCGCTCTCGAGCACACAATACAAAAATCACTGCCTCTTTGAATCTGTAGCTTTCTGTTGAGCCATGCAGGGGAGTTGACAGAGATTCCAAAGAATTGCGAGTTTGAAACACCAAGGTTACATCGTCCTTCAAGATCCAGAAGCCTGATCAAAGAGCTCATCTTCGCCCATCGCTCCAGAAGGTCTGTAGACAACCACCAGGTGAAGAAGAATTAGCGGGTCACCTAACAACGGAAACATGATGCGCTCTCGGGTTGTCGGATGACCGAAGGGCTAGTCGGATAACCGTACCATACTCCTAAACCTACCTCCTCTAGAGAGTGCACCACCCCTTGAGCAACACTACGCCAAGCAGCTTTGGCCGTGTGAAAGCTATAACTGGTCCTATATCTAAGACAAACCCACTTCTATTCACTAACAAGGCATTCCTAGGATAGCCTGCTACGACTACACCTGGAAATAGATCAATATCTAAGATCAAAACCCTATTTATATCAGCTGATTAACAGATGACTTTGATATAGTAGACGAGGGATCTGATAAGGGGGATGACTTTGATATAGCAGACGAGGATTCCCCGAGCCAGGGCAACTCTGCTCGCTTCGCTTCGACATCGACGATAATTATATCCAAGGCCCAAATGTCTATATCGAACATATTTTGCTCTTAGTAGAGCCGAATTAACAGATAACACCATCGACCCTAAGATGTTAATGATCGAGGAGGAGAAACGAGCATTTATGGAAGCTAGACAAAAGAAGACCTGAGCCGGGATCCGGAAGAGCAAGCTCTAGCTAGCAAGTTCTCAAGTACTCTTAAATTTTATAAAAGAAAGGAGCTAACAATCGGGAAAAAATATTCTTCAATACCTAAAATAAGCGAGCCGAAGCCCGCAGGAGCCGTGCTGCAAATATTTGTACTTCCTACCTAATCATCCTTAGTATTTGACTCATGTGATTCAATTCGCCAACTACTTATATACTAGAAATCGTGCTCGGTTAGTGTTTTCGGCAGTGCAAAATAGGTACCCGGTCTCTACGTGTGGGCGGGAAGCTGCTGATTTGAGGCAGGCTCGCAAGTGTCCCAGCCTTAGTATAACGTATTATTTTGATGAATTTAATGTCATAAAAAAATCTACAGACATTAATTTAGAGTCTTCTAGTACTTATCTAAACTTACTCGACAAAATTCGAATCGTGTAGTACTAAAAATATCTCTTCAGATGTTCTCATTTGAATATTCTCGCTTGCCACAAATCGGCAGTTTCCCGCCTGCCCGTAGAAGCCCGGCCATGAGCCTACCACTTTATTAATTTCTTTAAAACAAACCAGGAGCGGGCTTGTAACCATATTCAGTATATTCTTTTCCGAAGTTCATAGGCCAACCGGGCTATCATTAGTGGCAGAACGTAGGTTGTCATCGTATAATCAATAGCCAGGGTTTTCGGCAGTAAATCCTTTAATCCTACCTACTGTGGTACCGCGGCTAAGTATTGTTAGTGCATTGCAGGGATTCCTTTTACATCCCTTAGTATCGCAGCCGCAACGCACCGTAACCACACAGAAAACTACAACTACGCATATCATTTTCTAAGTATCATCGCAGAGTGGAAATTAATAGTATTGAAATTGTTGAGGCCGAGGTACCCTCTTGTCCATAGGTATGAAGGTTCCAACAATACTTAGCCGCGGTACTTGTATTAATATCCCTGATCAATCGCGCCTATCCTTGCATCCTGGCGCTAAGACCCTGCCAAAACAGCTTTCTGGACGTCGTCAAGTCCTTATATCGACCACATACATCTGCCTTACGCGGGCCGCCTTACACTCTACCAAAATAGTTAAAATAAACCTATCTAATCCTAGCCTTAATCTGAATCCAAACTAAACCTAACCACCGCAAAACTACTCGCAAGCTCACAGTTGCAAACCTAAGCCCTAACCTAAGGGAATTTATTAACGCAGCCTCGGCGGATCTGGCCAAAAGTAGCCTGAGATAGTTGCCTGTTTGGATTTGGTACGATCGATGCAGTAAAAGTTGCTAAAACCACACTCGTGCGCGTATTTCAGGCCCTAAGGATAACTTTGCTATAACCCGAACCCTAAGGAATTTACATGGCACTTACTATACGGCACATTACTCTGTAATGGCATGGTGACAAATGGAGTAGGAATCGATTTTGGATGAAGTGTATAAAGGTGAAAAAGTCATGTCTAAGGTAACTAGGTTGCTGATTCCACCTTCATTAGTGGTACTAACCTGGTAGGCCAGTCGGTAGTAAGTTCCAAAACACTAGGCGCCAGGTGGGTGAGGCAACCGATGAGTAGATACCCAGTAGATAATTGGAGGTGCAAGAGATTATTGTCTAAGGTAGAGAGAAAGAATTGGCTCTGACCAATCACACCTGCGCTAGTCTGATTCCACCTTGCCATTGTACCATACCGTGAAAGGCGCTAGTCCTGGTTTGCACTTTTTTACTGTAGCCTGATCACGTTGCTCGGTTCGATTACAGTAGCGACGCTGTCAGGACTAGCGCGGAGTCACACACCGTGCTCGCACAATCAATATTCTCGGTCTGGTTTCTCTGTCGTCCATCCTGCTTCCTTACACAACCAACCATTTTTCCACCTTCACTCATTTTCCTTCCTCCACCACTTGAGATCAAGAAAAAATGACAAGTCATAAGCGCAAGTCTCTCGACGCGGCGTTCGCAAACCTAAACGTTGCCCGCACTCGTTCAAAATCGCCTTCAAAGTCTTTGAAAATGAGTATAACTTCCACCCTTCGCCGCAGCATTCGAAGTACTGGATTCCCGGCTTGGAAAACTCTCCGTGGACTCTCAAGCCCCAACCCCGAACAGTATGTTCCTTCATTCTTGAGACATTGAATATTGAATTCTCTTTTTCTGTCACTTCTCCTCATGAAACTAACAAGTACCACAGATGCAACTTCACGCTCAAGATGGACGAAAACTACAGAAAGTACAGGAGAGGCCAGGAGAAAGTTGACGTCGTTTTTGAGCGCTCCGCAGCTGTAATTGAGGAACTCAAGGCAAATTTTCAGAACGACGATTATGGGATGCACCTGGAGAGCTACATCGAGTTCACGGCAGATAGTATGGCACATCTCGTCTTTGGTTCCAACATGCAAGAACGTGCAGGAATGGGTCTCGATGAGACCATCAAGCTTTGCAGGTTAGAAATTTCCCCTCTCACTTCCAACTCCAGCGTACTGACTTCATGGTAGAGAGGTTTTCGAAGGGAAAAATATCGATCCGACGGAAATCAGCCCAAGAAGTCCAGAATACGCAGCCCAACTGGAGTTCCTCGTCACACAGGGCTTCGAGGAAAATCCAGACGCCTATCATGTTATACGATCCCGCAGGGAAGTCATACAGCATGCCCAGGCACTGAAGCACATTGTAAGTTCCTTTGAAATATCAGCTTTCCCTAGCATTTACTGACCTACATCTAGTTAGATGCCGCCCTGAACAGAGACGAACCTTTGACCGAGGAGCTCATCCGCGAAACGCACCGAATATTGTGCCAGGGCATCGATCTTGATACCAAGACTTCTCTCAGAAATGTTCAGTATGCGGGCCTTTATCGCGATACGATGGCGATGGCGGGGGCGACAGTATTCACCGCACCAGAGAAGGTTCCTGCAGCAATGCAGAGACTCATTTCAGACTTCAATGAGGATATCGAGAACAGAGAGAAGCATCAAGTGAGTACTCCTCGTTGTCTTTGTTGCCTTGCATGATTGCTAAACACATCTTAGGAAATGGACCCGTTCTACCTCGCAGCCGACATCTGCCAAGACTTTGTCATGATTCATCCGTTCAAGGACGGCAACGGACGCATGTGCCGTCTCATCGCAAATGCTTTTTTGATGAAGTACTCTGGCATTGTCATCAGCATCGGAGAGCATGACCATGACAGAAAGGCGTATCTGGAAATTGCGGAGCTGGCCGGTGATGGTGAGACTGAGGAGCAGGCCAGAGGAACTTGTAAGTGAACTTATCATTTTTGATTGAATTGTGCTGATTCAGGGCGGTATAGTGGCTGGATTCTTCTTGGAGAAAGCAGACAGAACTTTGTCTAAGCTTAAGGGAAAATTGGCTGCAGTGAAGAACAAGCAGTGAAGTACTTTACTTGGTCCGATTACACAAGGGACTAATTGAAAGTCGTTGGAATGATTCAGGACTTTGCAAATTTAGGATAGCAATGTCACATACCCGTTTCATGACTTTAAATGAGGACTTCGACCGAAACAGATTTGATCCGCCTCGATTTAAAAATGTACCTATATAATGCTTGAGGTTGTTGGTGAGAATACGCGACCCCCAGGAACCCGGGCCAGGGACAGCAGGGATATGCTTGTAGCATCGCATGCTCCGTAGTCCTGTTACTTGCGGCTAATTCTAACCCCCGCACCTAATTCCGGAGAGATTGAATAAAACATGCAATTACCGCAATATAACAGATGACATTTACAAATATAATTCCTACCCTATTCTGAATGGCATGGTAGTTCAACCCAGTGTAACATGCCCGCTGAGCCCCAACGACGCCGAAACAGTACGGTCAAATGTCAGCGGTGTGGTCAAGAGTTCAGTCGCTCTGAACATTTGACTAGGCATCTGCGTACTCATACGAACGACAAACCATATATCTGTACAATTTGCGGGAAGGCATTCTCAAGATCGTAAGCCACTCCCCAAGCCTTCGAGTCATTTATTAAGTCACAGACTGACTGACCTTGATATTAGTGATGTCCTGAATCGGCATCATGCAGCCCATCACGGCCCTGGTTCCATCGACCAGCGGTCCGGGCCAAATTTTCGAGCATGTTTACCTTGTGCAACGGCAAGGGTAAAGTGCTTGGGCTCACATCCATGCCAGCGATGCTCTGCCAAAACTATTGAATGCTGTTATCCCGACTCTGGAAGACCACGCCAGCAGCCTCCAGCTGCGGAAGGCCAGGAGGTAGACATGATTGGACTCATGGATTCAGGACCAAGTCCCAGTGTCGTGGATGGAACACCATTTGTGACTACTCGATTGCAGGATTCTCACAGCGGGGATAGTATCCAGCCTACTCCATTTTTGGCTCCAGCGGCGGTTCAGACTGACCAGACAACTTCGCAACATGCCAATCTATTGGATGATAACAGACAGAACCTCCCAGCACAATCGCTTGGTATGTCTCCTGGCGCAGGTGGGCCCTACGGAATGCCTGCTTTATAAGCACAACCTTCCACTCAAACTTCACGTGATCTGAATCACCAGTTTCCAAACAATTCCCTCAACAGTGCTTTGACTAGCTACCCTTCTCTCAACCCTTATGATTTTGGACTCCTGTCTAATCAATCGATGGAGCTACCTGAACTAGGCTATTGTGGTTATTCCGCGATTAATTGGTTATCCCCCAAAGACCTTGGGTACAGCGAGTTCAATTACCAGGCTCAGTACTTTGATGTCGATAATTTCAATTTATGGACAGAACCAGTCGATCAGAGTATAATGCCACAGACTCATGGCGCTGGAGAGATTATCACAATAACTCAGAGTAATTCACATGTATCTGATGAGTGTCAAGGAAATAAAGTACCAATGAACACAGACAGCGTCCAGCAAATGCTCAGCTTACCCGTTTCGACACCGAGTATTGACTGTTCTATGAAATGCAGTATACCTTCCAAATCCTCAAACTTTTATCTCAATGGTGCCGGTGGAAGGGAACCGCGTTATGGCAGGCTTCGAAGGCATCGTGTTGACTGGGAAGGGAAAGAAAACACTCCCCTTGCTGAGCTCGAGACGGAATCTAGCAACGAAAATCACATGTCTTTTCCATCGTCCATGGAGAATTGCTTGAAAGGTAGCGATGCGGATTCTACCACTGGCATCTCACAACGTAATCATGAAAAGATCAGCCATGAGTTTCACACAGCCCAATCTGGAAGTAACCATGCTTCTGATCGCGAGCCGCTCTACTTCCCATCAATGGGCATTTTCAATATGACTAGACAACTTTACTTCGAGTCCTTTCATCCAATCTTCCCACTGCTTCACGAAAGCTCTCCATCAGTCAGTACAGAGTCCTGGCTAGTAGAACTTGCTATCGCTGCTATCGGCGTTGGATATCTCGGCACCAGAGCTTCACAGCAATGCAGTGAAGCATTCATAGATCTCTTGATCAATTGTCTCGAACGGACTGGTACCTCCGAAAATTACCACAGCATAGGGTCGGAACTCCGACCAGGTTCTCTTGACATAATACAAGCCCAGATATTGTGCTGTGTCACGATGTACCACAGCAGCAGTCTAGAACTGGTGGAGAAATCAGTTTCGATGCGATCTCAGTTAGTGGGGTGTTGCTTGCGTCGGAAACTAATTTCAATGTCAAGAAAAGAATCAACGGACCCCTACCACCAGAGAGACGATACATGGCGAGAGTTCATCCTGAAGGAATCCAAGACTCGTGCCGGGTACTGCATATTCGTAAGTTAGGCTCTCTGTATTCTCAATTTCCCAACTGGCTAAGAAGTGGACCACAGTTGCTCGATTGTCTGATGTCGTATCAGTCAGACTTTCGACCGCAGATGCAACTGGAAGATGCACGAGCACCTCTGCCTTGCAGTGAAAATATTTGGGAAGCCTGTGACGAGAGCTCTTGGCAGCAAGCACGCTCGCAGCGCCCAGGTATGTTCCTGACTGGTCCTGTATCTTTGAATCACGAGTAATGCTTAGTACAGGAGAAAGTCCTTCTTTACTAGTGGCGCTAGAGTCACTTTACAAAAAGAAAACTGTGGACCCTGATGTCAGCGAGTTCGGAAAGATCATGCTCATTCACGGCCTTTATCATCGGACGTGGGAAGTAGCAAGATATCACAAAGACACACTATCGAACTGGATTCCATCAGTTCCTGGGACGCGGGCCGCCTCTCCAACAACACAGGATCCGATTACCGAATGGTTACCGCGGAATCCGATTTTCTCGAAATGGCGGAACAGTGCTTGCGACTGCCTGGACGTGTTGCACTGGTCGGCAAACAGCTACGTCGCCCAACGGGCAGGAATTGAGCACCCCACAATACTCCATCTTCATCTTGCAAGACTCCTCCTTCTCACACCGGTGTCAACAATCCAAAGCCTATCTTCCTTGGTACTTCAAAATTCCAGGAGCAATTCTGTATCGCAGGAGACATTACAGGCACAGTACCACGAAGATCGTAGCGAAGTATTGCGATGGTTTATTCAAGACCAGTATAAAGCCCGTCTGGCGCTCGTACATGCGGGTGCGATATTCTGGCATGTTAGACGGTACAGCCATGACAGTATGCTGGAGCCATTCGCGGTACTTTTGTCTACCTTGGTTGTCTGGGCATATGCCACATCTTCGCAGGCAATCGATCAGCAGCAACGGCAAGGACTTGCTAAAACAGGAAATAGTAGACAAGATCATGGAAATCTGGATCTCTCTCGAAGCCAGCAATCCAGCAAAGATTCAGAGGATGACTTGGTCGACCTACCCTTCATCAACCTTGATCGACTATGTGACGATGAGCTTATCCAGATTTACGTTCTTCACGGGTCTAGAATGAAAGGTTTCATGGCTGGCATTGGAGACATATGTAAAGAAGGAGCAGTGGTCAAGATTCTTCGGGAAGGTGCTAAGATCATTGCTTGCAATGGTACGCATCGAGGCCGCTTTCTGCAGGCTGGCGGCGAGCAGAGTTCGAGTTCAATGGCTGTGCTTCCTACCTGGGGAATTGGCGTGAGGCATGCTTTATTCTTGCGAGAACTGGCTGATGTAAGTCAACGGCGCCTGGTTTAAACCGGGTACCCTCTTGTTACTATGATGAGATATACGATTATGCAAGTACCTAGGCGCATCTACTTGTAGATCTTTTGGATGTCAGCGGGGATGTAAAGACACGCTGCTTACTCAATTAATGCACGTCTAAAGGCAAAATGCTGTTCTGCTGACATTGTCACATTCTCATCGCATAGGCCAGCATAATTAAAGCGTTCCTACGCGATTTTCCGGTCACGTCGACTGTTCATCTGCTCAAGAGGCCGGGATGCTCTATTTCAGCGCCTACTGTTAACCACAGTCACAGCCGAACACATCGAGAGGCCAAAGCAGTTGAGAGTACGGACATCATTTAACGGCCTCTCTTCATAATCATTGCAGTGCTTGGTTTTACTGGGCATTATTTAGAAACTCACCCGAGATATCTCATCTCCAGCCGGAGTTCCTCCCTATCAAAAATCACAGCACAGATACTTGTACCTCTCCCTACTACTCGGTTTCTTCAGAAGTCTGAACCTACCGGGGTTATTTCTAGGGAGGCGAGGAGATTATCACAGGGGAGAGCTTTACTAATCTCTTAATTCAGAGAGCTTAATTTAATTTACAGAAGACTTAATACTAATTGTATAATTCTAGCTCAGACTTTCAGCTAACTAGGTACACTAGGTCATATGAACTTCATATCATATAGTCTAGTCATTAAACGCACTAGCAATTTAAATCCATCTTTTCTCTCCTAGTATAGCTTTTAATTATTATCTTATAGTGCTTAACAATTTCAAGCTTTTCCGACTAGGACCTACTTCTGCGGCACTCGTCAAGTTGTTTAAATCACTTGTATCCGATAGGCCAGCTAGAGTCTCCGATTTGTATCGCCCGAATTCTTGGTTAAGAGGAGATGGTCCGACCTCCTATTGGCCAAATGCAGATATTGGTCAATCGGAGGTAATAGATTCCCAATAGCTCAATTTCAAGTTGGCACTCGATGCGCATCTCTCGCATCCTTCTTAACCACTAAACTAAATACAAACAAAAGAATGCCAATAGACATATATCTTAGTCTACCAGAAAGTCATAGTTACAGAAAGTAACTCATCATACAGCTAGATCGGTAGATCCAGCGTAAGAGCGATTCAGACAATATCGAGAATCTTAGATTACGGTGCTAGGTTTTCAGAACCCCCCTCGCGAAAATAATCAGGAGGTCGTAAGGGGGAAAATCAAGAATGCGGAGAGCGTGAAGATGAAGTAGATGGAGCGGAATGTTGCTATGAAAAGGTATGGATATGGGTTTAAAAAAGAAGATGGTTATAGGAGGAATTGAGGGAAATGAGAGATCCGGTTCTGAAAGAGGAGAGAGGAAGGGGAGTTGAGGAAGGGGAGAGAAAGAGGAGGAGAGGATTTGGGAGGAACGGTTGGACTGGGGGATTACTGGGTATAAGGTCAGGTAGGTGTTACGGAATTTCGTAGCGGTAGGGCGCATCTTGGTTTTCGACTCCGTGGTCAAGGAATAGAGTGATACTCAGGCACTAAGGTACCCGAATCTGTATCTGAATTGTAAGGATTTTAAAATCTCACTTGGCTGGCTGATCTTTCCCAGGTTCCCAATAACCTATGAGCCAATGCAATCGCTTAAGGTCTCACCATGATTCAAAAAACGAATGACTGGTCGAAATTGCTTAGGTGTGTGCTCCAGACTCGAGTGACTTAACACGATTCTGTTACTTTATCATGCTGATTTTGCCTTGAATTTTCGTGGAAATGTGTCTACGGCATGATAAATTTGCGGTACGCTGCGTATGCAGGCATGCGATTTGATATGCGGATCAGGATATTCGGATATATCGAATGCCACGATATGCAAGATCTGTTCTTCTAAGTCAGCTCTATCGGGCCAATGGCATGAAAGGGTTTGATTAACTGGTCAGTTAAGTGGCTACACGTGGAGAGCTTTCCGATGGTGTTGTTATTCATGATCTTGCAAAGACACGAGATACATAGCTGACATAGAAGTATGCTTTACGAACTTCTAGGATCAGAATACCTCACCATACTGTAAAATCAAAGAATGTTGGTTTGCCCAACCCGAATAAGCGAAAGAAAAGTTCGATTTGTTTCCGCAAGGAAGCTGAAGGTCCTCGAGTGAAGCTTCGAGGACGCCAAAAGAATGTGAAATATCAAAAATGTGCGGGATGATGCACAATCTACTGTTCACCTTTTTATTCTAGATGATTGGAGAAAGGTGATTTCGTTCCAAGCAGGTGAAAGGGAGGTCCATTTTTCCCACATTCCTCATCTCTCAAAAAATTTCAACAGAACTCAACAACAGAAACCAAGAGAAGCTGCCTTCAGTCGCGACAGTAACTCATTGCAACCACTTACCTATCCTTCCAAATCCTTCAGGTCACCATCAAACCACCCTAAGCCATCAAAATGTCGAAGCCAGCCCCAACCCAGCTTTCGTTCTTCCAAGCCATCTTCGCCAACATGAAGGAGGCTCCTGATGTACGTATGCCATGCCTAGATAGACACTATAGAAAATCACTATACTAACAATAAGCTCCCCTACAGGTCGACTGGGATGCCGTCGCCGCTCAAGCTGGTTACAACTCTGGTGGCACCGCCCGTACCCGATTCGGACAGATCCGTCGAGAGCTTCTCAAGGGAGGTGGAACCATGGCCGTCAAAGCCCCAGGCAAGCCACGTGTGAAGAAGACTCCTGCCGAGACCGCCGCAGCTCGCAGTGGAATGAATACGACCGCCTCCAAAGTCACCAAGTCTAAGCCGGTCAGAGGTGGAAAGAAGGCTGCTGCAGGTTCGGGAACTGCTAGTGCGAAGCTGGAGAAGGATGAGGAGATGGAGGGTGATGAGGAGAATGAGGAAGATGATGATGTTGATGATGAGATGGAGGCTTGAAACGCCGAGGTAGAACTGCTGAGATCGTTACCATGATCGAGATGAGAACACACACGTTACATCAATCTGTTTGTAGACTACAGTGGAAGAGTTAATCGGAATAATTGAAGATATCAGAGCCTACTCTCTCCGTACATCTTATTTAAAGGCCTGTTTGGCTCGGAAGTGACGAAGAAGAAGCAATACAATAACGACGAGACTACGAAATCCGACTTCGTGGCTTCTACAAGTGACGAAACTGTTTGGACTAGAACCTCTACTTCGTTATTCATCCTATGATTTTGAAATGCTCCTTGTTTCTCCTAATTATACTAAAAGTAGAAGTTCATAAGAATCCGTCAATATATCCTCTATATAAAGTTTCAGCTCGTTATATGACCCATACCCCGTAATATAGCTAGTTATATGACTACTTCTTTTATTATAAATATTACTATTGCAACTATACGTGTAAACCGACTTTTACAATATCTTTATAGCCTCCCTCCGAGTATTTACCTCCCACCGTAGCATCTTATAGTTGGGCGAGCAATGAATTGGTATCCTCTTTGGACTGTATAGTATTAGCAGCGCGCGCTTTTGCTTTCTTCGGAGGCATGATTATCTACTGTATAACATAGTAGATTCGTTGTTGTGTTATTGGCTGGCTTTACGGTTTTAGCATCTGGTATAATGTTGTCCTAATGTTGTCCTTAATGTGGTCCTCAATCCAGGAAACGCGGACACGGCACAGGTGGATTTTTATTTTAGTAGAGTTTAGGTGGCGAAGAAGAACGGGACTATGTGCTTCGTCACTTCTAGAAGTGACAACTTCGTCACTTCCGAGCCAGTCAGGCCTTTCCCATCTCACTAAATTAAAGTTCAAAGGGTCTACCAGGCCTTGCAACACAGAAATTGCAGGATTGCCACCCCTGGAAAACCCCCCATCGCGCTACCCCACACAATCCCTACCAAGTATACATCGGACGATAAGCACCGAAACCAAAGTTTCTTTAGAGTACGATGGTTTATGCGATGGTACCTAATGTAGCAATACTATACTAGCAGAATAAATCTCCGCCTTTAGACTTTCTTCAATCAAGGAAATGTTCGTCGGATGTTCGAGACTCTCCGGAACCTTTGATGTCTTTAGATAAGTAGGCCCTCCTGAGTCGCCGTCGATGGAATATTCGGCATGGGTAAAGCTGCCGGCTAGCTGTTCAGAGAAGTGTATCGTTCGAACTGGTGTTGTTTTGATTTTTCCACAGTGATAAGTGAATAGGTGAAGGTTACTTCGTAAGGTTCTACAAAGCGCAGGGAGACCCTGTATACTACTGTACTTACTGACATACTAAGTAGATATAGATAGAGTCGGCTGATCGTCTTCCGATTCTTCTAATCGCGGAATCTGCGGATCAGCTCAGTCTCTTTGATGAGTAATGAACTGTGGCTTCTCATTTATCACTTGTACACAATACAAGAATGCCCACCAGAATTCGATTTAGCCATATGGATATAAGTGGTGGAACTTACATTTCCCCCGGCCTGGCGTTGCCTTTCCCCGCGCGCATGCTACTGCAGAGAAGGACCTTCATGTAATTAGCTACCCACGGGACCGGATACAACGTAAAATCAGACCATAGTGTATGCGCACCTATGAGCATTGGGTTTATTTCATTCCCCTAATCTAATTCTACTGTAACATCTTAGCTGTGGAGTCGCTGGCTGGGCCTTTCTTCCTCGCTGCCAAACACAAACATCGCTTCAGGGATCGACCATGCATGGTATAAGCGTTCCCCGGAAATTCCTGTTCAGCTCATAAGGCTAATATATGCTCGTATTCACGGCCCTTTTCCCCAGTCATGATTGGAGTGAGCGTCGCAAGTTTTCAGAAATAGCGGTAGGGAGTAATGTTTATTTTTCCGTTCAAGTCAATTCCACCATTAGGCATAAGTATCCAATCAATCTGCGGGCACACATGGTATTACTACTAGTGGTACGTAGTTAGAGCCAATATACCTATATATAAAGCATTCTGTCACATATTATGCCTTTCGTCCCTCAAGCGTCTACTCCCTGATAGGATTGTGTTATTATCATGGGTTCCAATTGTACCAAGCCGGACTTGTCAAGGCACAGTATCTTCCTTACACTCATTATCTACGCCGCACTTCTGGTTTCTACCGCCGTTGGGCAAGTCGCTCCTGTTAAAGCAGAGACTGGAGTGTCAGCCTACGCCTTCGACCTCAATGAAGTCACCTTGGACAGTGGCCGATGGCGCGAAAATGAAGTACGAACAACGAACTATCTGAAATTTGTCAACATCGATCGCCTACTTTACGTCTTTCGCGTTAACCACAAACTTTCCACCAATAATGCTCAGTCGAATCATGGATGGGACGCACCAACCTTCCCATTTCGTTCTCATATCCAAGGTCACATACTCTCTGCCTGGTCTCAATGCTTTGCCCAACAAGGCGACGCCCTATGTGCCAGTCAAGCCAAGAAGTTTGTTGTGGAACTCCAAAAGTGCCAGAACAACAATCGGGCAGCCGGATTTACAGCAGGCTATCTATCTGGATATCCAGAGGCCGACTTTGTCAATCTCGAAGCTGGAAAGTTGACTGGTGGCAACGTCCCGTATTATACAATACACAAGACTATGGCCGGTCTCCTGGATACCTGGCGCCTTATCGGAGATACCAATGCCAAGGCAGTGCTCTTGTCTCTGGCAGGATGGGTCGATGCTCGTACATCCAAATTGAGCCTGCAACAGATGCAGAACGTCCTGAATACTGAGTTTGGTGGTATGAATGCGGTATTGGCTGATCTCTATTACATGACCGGTGACACCAAATGGATTACTGTTGCTAAGCGCTTCGATCACAACTCTGTTTTCGGTCCGCTTGCCAACAACCAAGACCGTCTTAGTGGTCTCCATGCGAATACCAATATTGCGAAATGGATCGGTGCTGCAAGAGAATTCAAAGCAACAGGCAATGCCACCTATCAAAACATCGCCCGGAATGCTTGGTCAATCACCGTCAACGCCCATACCTACGCCATCGGAGCGAACAGCCAAGCAGAACACTTCAAGGGCGCAAATGTGATTGCAGGCTCGCTCACGAACGACAATGCAGAAGCTTGCAATTCCTACAACATGTTGAAGCTCACTCGCGAGCTCTGGGTTAGTAAGTAGCAGATCTTCTCTCTCTCTTCAAAAGCGACACTTACCTGCCCGGTAATGGTTGCGTCTGTGCAGTGCCTTTATTTGCTCACTTCGAAGCCAAAACTGACGAATATTGCAGTGAACCCAAGCTCGACAGCTTACTTCGATTTCTATGAACGTACCCTCATCAACCACTTAATCGGGCAGCAGAATCCAGCAGACAGTCACGGTCACATCACCTACTTCACGCCACTTAAAGCGGGAACCAAGAGAGGAGTTGGTCCAGCTTGGGGTGGTGGTACTTGGAGCACTGATTATAGCACTTTCTGGTGCTGTCAAGGTACCGGCGTGGAGACCAACACCAAGCTCGCTGACTCCATCTACTTTCACGATGCAACATCGCTCTACGTCAATCTCTTTGCTCCATCCACCCTTAATTGGAAGGCACGAAGCACAATAATCAAGCAAACGACAACATACCCGGTCACCGACACCACAACACTCAAAGTCACCGGCTCGGGATCTTGGACGATGAAAATCCGCATTCCAGCTTGGTCCTCCGGCGTCACAATTGCTGTGAATGGCGTCAGTGCCGGCATTACTATTACTCCTGGTACTTACGCTGCAATCACACGGAGCTGGGCTACTGGCGACACTGTAACTGTCAGAATACCTTTGAGTTTCCGACTAGTCCCCACCCCCGACAACAGTGCCTTGGCCGCCATCGCATATGGACCCACGGTCCTCAGTGGAAACTACGGCTCTACGGCCCTCACCTCGAATCCAAGCTTGACGCTCTCCACACTAAAGCGCACCAGCCCAAACACCCTTTCATTCACAGCTACAGCTAATGGCCAAACCGTCAATCTGGGACCTTTTTACGATGCTCAGGGTTTCAACTACGTAGTCTACTGGGCTGTTTCTGGGTCCCTGCCCGCAAAGACAGCACATAAAGCGACAGTTTAGGAAGGATGATGAGCAGGGAAAATTTTTGAGGTTCTTAGGTGCGGGTCAAACCCGAGAGACATTTCTTCGTTGTAAATATTATGGCTCTATAAGAATACAGTTCTACTGATCAATGCTGTGCTTGCCTACTGCTTTAGCGATTTTACTTCAACATCATAGCTGTACCGCAGTCAATCACATGTGGCTATCAAGCTGTCAGCACAAAGCAGAATAAATGCAGACTTGATTTATATTCCCCTTACCGAATTTCAGCCGCGCGACTTACAACTTTGGAATGGAAAGTTTTGTTGCACGTCGTGAAACTTCAATCTCATACTAATATCTGGCGGCTTTCATAAAGTGATAATCTCGCAAGCCTGAAAAGATGATGGGAAATAGATACAATGCTTACACCTGATGGTCTTGTAACATCCAGGAGCTGATGTCTGTGTAGGTGCGCGCTTGCTTGTATTTAGCAGTCAGATGTTAGGGACTCAATCTGCCTTCCCTGGCAGTTCGGCTCGTGCGAGTGGAATTTGGAAAATCGTAAAGCTCCTGCATCACTGACGCGGGTAAGCAAAGAGCAAGTTATTCACTCATAAAGGTGTTCAAGATGTCTGCCTAATGTGCTGCTTGAGGAGTTTGAGTGGTTTACTTTCTAGCTAAGCGAGACTCCTTCTCCATCGTCGATTCCATCTCTTTAAATCTTCCCTCCCCTCCTACTGGCCACTTTCTTCAACCACACTTCGCAACCAACGAACTTCTGCCGCAACTTTTTAGCGCAACAAGTTTTCATCTTGCAACTCAAGGACAATTTTCGAACGATGTAAGCGCTTCTCGATCGTCCCTTCTTCGATGCGAGACCGCAAAGCGAACTCGAGTTCCTGATAGATGCTCCAAGAACTCCAGCTTACAGTTGCTTGCAGACCAAAAGAAAACCAATTCCAGCTCCAACGCAAGCTATACGACTCACGGCACTGTAGCAGAATTGCTGACTCGTAAATAGAATGACTACCCGTGCTCCCACCCCGAGAGAGGCATTCTTCTTTCTCACTATCATGCAATGCATGAAAAACAAGCCAGATGTAAGTCACACCTTTGAATATCCCTGCGCGAATGCTTCTCGATCACTGAATATCATATCTGAAAGTGAGATCGTCTGGCTCAGCACCCCATGATAGCATAAGCTTCCGCTTCTCCCCATGTGCCCTGAAGCTTCTCAGTTTCCTCCTCCTGTACTCTATTTACCTTACTGAAATCATCTGCAGGTCGATTGGCATCTCGTAGCCACTCGCGCTGGTTACTCCAACGCCAACTCTGCCAAGGTCCGCTTTGGACAGATCAAGAAAGCAATCGGCGCCACCGAAAACGGCGGTCCAGCATCCTCAACTCCCACCAAAGGCAGCGCAAAGAAGGATAGCACTATCGGAAGCGGTACAAATACCACTCCCAGCAAGGTCACCAAGCCTCGTACTCCAAGAAAGCCAAAGGCTGCCAAAGTCAAGCCAGAGCCCGAGCCAGAGGCTGAGGCCGAGGCTGAAGAGCAGGATTATGAGATAGTCAAGGATGAGATTGATGAGCTTGCTGAGGGCGGTGATGATGATGCTTATGAGTTCGAGTCTCCTCTCCATGAGAAGCTGTTCAAGAATTACCAGATGGGTCAGTACGATGATGATGAAGTCGAGGTCGAGGATGAGTCAAAGTGAAATCATCACCAAGTTCGCCGTCTACAACACTTCCAGTAAGTTGAATCACCCTGCGAAAGTTGTTTCAAAATCTCTGATGCACACTCTAGATCATTGTTGATGGACATCGAGACGGATCGGTACTTCGGGCTGAAGATCACCTTTACAATGGAGTCTGGCGCAAACGGGGATATGGACCTGGCTTTCGTATTTCATCTTTTGCTACAGACAGGTATGTTTTTGATGCGAGCGGATACACATAGAAATTGCGACAAGCTGCAACGGAAGGAGGATATTTGCAGTAAGCCAAAAAAAAAGGGAGATTTCATCCATCTACCAAATCTTGAACAAGCATAGATCTGTGACTGCGAACCTTCTCTGACTGGTTATAGGTACTTAATTCTTGCATCGAATTTCCTCCTCTGCTCTTCATCACATTCGGGATATCTCTGCCTGCTGGCATATCTTTGGCTGTATCACGTGACGTGACGAGAACAGGGGTCTAATTAGTGGCATTAAGCGAGTAAACAATGACCGGACCCCGACTCACCGAGGACGTCCACTGCATCAAAGAATATCAAAGCATTGCGAAACCTGAATCGGCTTCCACACAAATGCCTCAATTCCAGTAAATTATGTGTTAGAGCATTGAATGCAATATAGTATTCTCGGGTGTAGATCAACTAGCCTTGCATCAGCGTAGACTCAAGTGCCTTGCTACGGGCAATGCATAGCGAGAATCAAGCAAGCACGGGACGCTCGAGGTGATCTCAGGACCAAAATTTTTATGATTCCACGAGATCTATGAAAAATTATGAAGTTCGACCCTTCGTGAGCGTGATGCTGCGGATGTTAAGGAATCGCTGACTTGGTGAGTGCCGTACCAAACGATTCAGGACCGTACGATAGGGAGAGGGCTTGCAAAGGAAATGCAATACGTTAGAATTTATGTAGTAGTCGTAATCATAAAGTATTATCTGTAGCGAATATAGGGTGGTAGCTGGTTTCGGAGGTGTGATTGGCTGTTCTTTTGATAGCTACTGTTGTTTCCTTTGCACCGCGGGAGTCTGGGGTGAGAAGAGGTTGGAATGTTGAAATTGTGTAACACCATCCACATGTTCACTATAGGAGCTGTCTTATGCGGGCGTCCCTCACAGCGAGCTAATCATCCCACCCTACCCTGCCCTCTTCTTATCCCGTACTTGCGAACTTGTAAGATTTAAATCACTACCAGCTATGAAAGTAACGATAGTAGAAGAGTCCAAAGTATCTGGAAGATGCTGAAGCTTCGTTATCGTATATTCTCGAAGTTCACATTGGCCATTTAAAATAGGATTGAGGGTTCTGGAAGGCAGAAGTCCATCTATAGTCTAGGTAGGAAGACTTCGGTTATGAGAGGGGGGAGGGAAGATCGTAGCTCTGCCTTGAATATGCCATTTCTTTGAGCAGAGCTGGAAGATGCGCACCCTTCCATCAGAAGTACCGGGTAAGATAGCATGGTAGTAGAGGCTAGGGCGGAACATATTCAATCGGGTATAGGTGATAGATAGCTGAAGAGTACGCGAGACCCATGCCAGATGTTGACACCTTGAAAAGAATCTCGCTTTCAAGCAACTCGGAGCTTCTATACTCTTAACCTGATGTCTCGATTGATCATGAATTGGCTTCAACAATTAAATATCATTGTAACGACTGGCAAGAACAAACCAGAAAATAAGTATCCTTGCACATAGCACGCGCCTTTATATGTTGGTAATTCTCGGTAGTGTCCTTTCATTCGAAAGGTGAGAATTCATACTTGAATAGATCTCTGCGCTTTTGACTTGGTCTTTGTACTCGTGCGAAGGTTTTCTTAGTGTATTCGAGAAGGTGACATATTCCATGCCCATCGTGAAGATCGTGCTCGAGTGAATGAAAATGTGCACCGATGTTGCAGCCTAACCAATGCAAGCATGCATTTGCATTTTTGATGCGCCCCGGCCAATATCCTGTATAAGGGCTTCCCCACATCCCCCTCTGCATCACTTTCCTTATACCTAACTACCCAACCTCAAAACCTCCAACCCAAAACCATATACAATTTTCCACAAACAAAATTGCACTTGCACTTCATCGTATCGACAATTGACGTTTCGAGTCAAGTATCATCACAGCAACAGTAAGTATCCCTTCCTCCACTTGACTCCTTTCGTGGGAAGTCGCATTGCGTATGCAGGATCATTGTTGACATTGGACTCTCGCATTGCAGCTTCACGACCACACACCCAAAACCGACCACCCAAACTTCAAGATGTCCGATGTCGATATCACAGCTGCTGCTGGTAAGGCGGAGGCCATGTCCCAGGCCGACACTGATTTCATCCTCGTCTGCATCAAGAATGCTATCGGTGGTGTCTTGACCGTAAGCTTCCTCTTTTCTGCATAGATACATCAGGGAATGCACTTTACGAGTTCGAGCTTCGACTTCACATCACATTTCTGAACTCTAGTTCACTGAGATAGACATGCTATCTGCGCACATTGTAATATAGTTCTCTGACTATAGCATGCGCAAGTATCCTCATCTCAAGCCTAGCACACAACACACTTTCTTCACAGCTTATCATCTCCTCACATCCTCCCACAAACCTCCCACCATCTCCCCTCCCCACCCAAAAAACCCAACACTAACACCCCCCTCTCCCCCCACAGGTCGACGGCAACAAAATCGCCGCCGAGCTAAACTACACCAACCCGCGCTCCGTGACCAACAAGATCTCCGCTATCAAGAAGAAATACGGTCTCCCCATCAGCACAGCCAGCGCCTCCAAGACGTCCGCTGATTTCGCTTCCGCTCCGCTCCGAAAGGTGAAGAAGACTCCCGGTGCACCAAAGACCCCGAATGGTAAAATCACCAAGCGCAAGGCTACCCCGAAGAAGACGAGTGCGAAGAAGGCGGCTGTGAAGACGGCGGTGAAGGTGGAGTCGGAGAGTGAGAGTGAGCAGGCGGATGCCGAGATGGAGGACGCGAAGGAGGAGATGTGAGTTGGTATGAGAAAGACGTTTGAAGAGGTCTTTGGCTAATATGGCTTTGTAGTGACGAGGAGGCTTAGGTCAATAACTGGCATATCTGTGCTTGGGGATTTTCCTCGAATCAACTTGAGTTCTTGATTAACTTGGTTGCGTTGCTCTTCTTTTGAGTTCCCACACACGAAAAGACTTTAGCTGGATGTTCAGAGGGCTGGATACTTGGGTTGCTTCTTCGAAGTTTGGTCTATGAATAAGGACTAGCATTCATACCCTTGCTCCGAACGCTAGTCAGGAGTTTATGCTGTAGAGAGGGAAGGGAGATATTGCTTCTTTCTCTACTTTGCTTTACGTTCTCGGATGGTTTGCGTCCTTTCAATCACTCACTTGGACTGACTGGAAGATAGATATCTTCTATCAAAGTACCACAAACAATCTAGTGTCTCAATTTGACTACTGCTCATGTGATATTGTGACCGCATGACTCTACTATGCCCAAGAATCGTTTCCTGTCAGTTATTGACCTGATCGCTTCCTCTCTCTCCATACCTCATTTCCGGTATTGATGCATAAAAATGACAATGCTTCCAACATCCTTAAATGCACTGCCTGTAAACCTTCCCTCTATTTTAAGAGAACAGCTCGGAAAATTCTTCCAATTTGATCCTCTGCTTCCAGCCACAATAAGACAAAGACAACGAATGTGCTAGAACTTCCCGTCAGCCACAATAGTCTGTTGTTTTGCCTTCAGGCACTAGCGCGTTCGAGCCTGATTTTGCCAGTCCGTCTCGAGACGCTCACCTCTCGAGGCAACTCCCTGCGCGTTCGAGAACTCCTTCTACATCACAACAACCAACTCTCTCCTGCGCACATCAATCTCTTTCAACAAAGTCGCACTTGCAAAGCTTCTTCTTCTCGTCATACCATTTCTCCAGTCTTCTTGAAGACTCGTTTCCTAGTGAACGCTATTCTCCAAAAAGGTATGTTGACATGACGGCTCTATCTGCCCCTACCAAACCTGCTCCCTTACTTGCCGCTGGAAAGCTGACGATAATCTGTAGACCGAATCACCATCAATCAAGATGGCACCAAAGAAGGCTGCTCTTGCTGCTGCTCCCGTTGGAAATACTACCCTGACCCCCGGCGATGTAAGGTTTCGGATTCCCAACGACTTTCCCACGCCGCTTATCCAAGGCGATTCGCCACCTTGATATAATTTTGAACATGAGTTGTAACTGACTGCTGACCTTCTTTATAGACAAAGATGTTGGCTGTGATCTGTGCCCTTATGGGCGACGTTGCTCCTGTAAGTAGCATTGCGCTTGCCTCCAGCTTCTCTCCTCTGGTTCCCTTTTCTCCATCACATTTCATGAGCCCTTTGTCAAAGACGTAGACATGAGATCGGAGCTGACGCGTTCTACTAGGTCAACTATGACCAGGTTGCTAAGATCTATGGCATGAAGAAGGGTAAGAGCGCACGTCAAGCTTGCAGGAATCTCTTCGAGAAGATTAAGGCCTTCCATCCGGAGCTGGCTGCACAACTCATCGATGGAAATGCTTCCGGATCTGGTGAGAAGGGATCCGATAACACTTCTGAGGAGAATGCCGTTGAAGCCACTGTCGCTGAAGTCGAAGTTCTTGCTGCCCCTCGCTCGTAAGTCCAGTACTATTCATCCTTCTCCAACTCAGATCTGGGGCGTCTCCACAACCTTTCCGTCTTTCTTCTTCATACAAGCACTGACATATTTTCAGCAAGCGCGCCAAAGCCGCAGACAAGCCCGCTACCAAGGTCACTGTTGGAAAGAACACTGCACCAAAGAAGGCCGTTGCCGAAAAGAAGGTTCCTGTCGCCAAGAAGGCTGCCGCTAAGGCTGAAGTCAAGGCATGTTTATCTCTCTCCAGTGGCATCAGTATTCAGGCTGACCTTGATACTAGACCAATGCCGAGGATGCTGGCGAGAAGCTGGAGGAGGCCAAGCCAATGGAGAAGGTTGTCACCGGTGGTAAGATTCCCATTGCTCACGTTGATGACTCTCTCCCATCCGTTTCTTCATCAAGGGAAGCTACTCTGGCCGAAGATCTTATTCCCGAACTCGATCAATCAGTTGCTGAGACTTTCTCCTCCTCGCCTGCTGCCTCAACAGCTGGCCACTCTGTTACCGAGAAGTCTCTAGTTGTTGCTGCCGTTGAGACTCACGAGTCCATCTCTGAAGCTAGCGACGATGTTTCCATGCTCAATGAGCTTGCAGCCACAACTTCTTCTGCCGATGCTGAAGCAGCCATTCTTGCTCACAAGGAAGAAGAGCTCACCGTCGCTACAAGTGTTGCAGTGTCTGCTCTCTCCTACTTCGCCTCCGAGCAACTCTCCATGACCATCAACGGTGTCGATCACTCTTACGATAATCAAGACATCATCAACGCTCAAATCCACGGCATCACACTCGAATATTACATTCTCTGGAAGTTCGATAATGGTATTGATCGTGCGACTGTCGAGGGCCGTTAATACTGATTTCGAATCTTCGGTACAACTTTCTTTGTTGTACTTCTCGAACCGAAACATTACTAACGTTTGCGTTTTAGCTTGCGTCGCTACAGAGAATGCCTAGATATCTAATTCATGAGTACCAGCACATTTTTTGCGCAATCTTCTTAGTCCGGCGAATCTCGAGTATAATCGATAGCTTCGGCTGTCAGTTACGAACAGGGCTGGCATGGATGGATACCTCAAGTTAGGTGATTGATACACATAACGATGGATATCGGGGTTTTCTTCAATTTTTTGTTTCTCAGGACGAGCAATAGCTTCAGGAAGAAGCTGGGGCGTTTTTGTTTTTGCTCGCAGCATGGATCGAGTGTTCTTCCATGCTTTGTGTTTCTCAACATGACGGAAGGTTGATTACTGCTCGCAGCACATCTTGTAATTCTAAGCTTTCAAGGCTTCTGAAGGCGTGGTCATACCGAATGTTGTTAAGCTGCATCGATGCGGTTGACATGAGAATCTGCAAATGAAACCGTTGTTCTTTCAAATCTTACATTGATGTCGTGAAGGCAACGTGCTGCTTGATTGACCATGTAGCATTCCGTCGATTGCCCCCTGCTTACTGACTCAATATATTCAGCTCTTTGAACGGTTGAATAGGTTCCTCTTCAACAACTGTAATTATCTTTGTAAGACTCTTCAGGTTGGCTTGCTCTGCATTTACCTTTTGCAATCGTTTCTGGCGTGAAAGCACATCATAGCCAGCAGTGATAAATCTACACCTAGACATTGAATGACAGAGAGGTAGGTATTAGACTCAAGGCAGTCCTACTGTCTTTAAATTCAAGACTCCTCCCAGCTTTTAATCATCCCAAAGTGTCAGTACTATTCCTGTAGAAGACTCGGTCCATCCACTCCACTCCGCACATCTGTCGGTCATCTCGAGCAATATCTGAACCCTTGCCCTCAATCCACTGCATCACTAAATCATCAAGGATCGCAGCCTGACTCGCTCTCGGTCACCAAGATGGCTCCCGCTTCCAACGAAGAGCAGTTCAAATTCCTGATCAGCTGTATCCGATACAGCAACAACGGAAAAGTATGGTTGACTCGAAGGCGAGACAGAGCAATGCTCACATCTATCAACAGGTTGATTTCAGCCAAGTTGCAAAAGAATGCAAGATCGTCAGCAAAGGCGCAGCGTAAGTCATCCACCCATCTTCGATCCTTTGCACCACCCTTAGACTGTCCAGGAATCCAGAGCTGACCCACCCCATCTCCCAGTGCCAAAAGATACGAGCGCATGATGCGAGCCCACGGTATCGCATCCAATGCAGCAACCGGCAAGCCAGGACCAATCCGCAGCCTCAAAGCCCAACGCAGCGAGCCTCTCGCATCTTCCTCCTCCTTACCTCCAATATCCAAGAAGCGAAAAGCCGATCCCTCCCTCGATGAAGTCAATGCCGGAGATGATGATGAGGGGTTCAGCACTGTTAAAAGAGAGCCAGCGGCTTCAAGCAAAGAACACTTCGTAGTCAAGGAGGAAGAGCAACATCGACAACTGCCAGGTCAACTCAGTCTGGAAGATGCGGCGGATTTGATGCAATATTACGATACGCCGACTGGATATGCTGGCATTGGTGTGGGTATGGGTATTGGGATCGATGATGGCTATGATGGCTATGATGGCTATGATGGCCATGATGGCTACAATGGAGAGTATTCGCCTGCTCCAAGCTATGGAAGTGGCATGCCAGCTTCCAGTATGGGAGGAGGATTGAGTGTTGGTGCAATGTATGGAATGGGCTCGCAACAGCCGTATGGATTGCCCTTGCACCCTTCTTATGGTAGTGCCGGTATGAAAGGAATGCAGAGCAGCGAGCTACCGAGGATGTCATATCGTCCGCTGATTCAAGGCTCGTCTGACGATCAGGGACGAGCAGATAGTCCCGTCATTGTTGAGTGAGCATTTGTGTGTCATCCAGCAGATTAGGTTGGCAGCACTGGGAAATGTAGTGGAATCTTTGCTCTCTTCCTTTTTTGGATTATGGACAAGTCGCTCCTTCTTCTTCCGTAGTCCGTAATGCATGTTTCCCCATCTTGTACACAAAGGAGCAATGCAGGCAGCAGTTGAACATTGTACTGAACATTGTATCTGATCTCCTCATCTGGCAGGTATATCCTCATCAAGTTTAGTTAAGGCATTGCAATCGCGATGCGTCTGCAATTTGATTGAGTCTCTGCACATCGTACGATTCATCATAACCGAGCACGTGACCACTGCTATTGTCAACATCCTACTCGGTCTTGGTTGCAAATTTTCCCAATCTGACCAGAGTCGCCAAAAGTTGCTTCCTATTGTGGTGGAAATCCCCGGTGCTCCCCGATAGCCACGGTTTGGACCTGTGCTGGCTGCGAAGAATTATCTTGCTTTCAGGTTGGTCTTCTTTCTCATGGACGACAGCAAATTGCCGACGAACACTTCAAGACCCTGCAAGCCACACAAGATATATCGATTGCTAAATAGCATTCACTTGTGACAAAGGTCTTCTAGTCTGTCTGCAGGTGAAATAGAAGAGTGATTCCTCAAAGTGAAGCACTTCACTGATGTAATTCAGCATCTCAAAATGCCAAACAGATCACTACATCCTCCGTTCTCAGAGACGTATGTCCTTCCAAGAACAAAGTATGGATTGCCAGTCACGCTAGACATGTTCGTAAGTGAATCCCAGCTGTAATTCACCGATTTACTGCAACTTCCAAATTCTCCTTTCAGAAGACCTCGAGACCTCAAGACCTCACTAGCCAAGGAAACTATGCTAATCGCTCGAGGCTGAGTAGGAAGATAATTCCTTCGTTAACGATAACGAAGACCACAAAAGCCGATGGTGGGAGAAAGTCTGGGCTGAAGAAGAAGCCAGACAACGCCGTGAGCTGCAGGAACGACAAGCACGCGGCCTTTCTCTCGAAATAGATCGTGCTCAACAATACCACGCCACCACAGACGAAGAACTCAAAGGGTACATTATCTGGCAGCAGGAAAGCGATGCTCTTGAGCGAGAGCAGGCTCTTGAGCGAAGGCTCCAACGAGCAGCTAGAGAAGCAGAGAGCATCATGGAAGCGCCAAAGAGGAAGAGGGGTGAGAGAATCATTGTGAAGATGGAGTTGAGTCCTAAGAGAGGAACTGAGGAGAGGAAGAGAGTTACGCCGTGGGAGTTTGAGGATGAAGTGTTGGAGGAGGTTGAAGATGGTATTGTTACAGTGATGGAGCTTGATACCAATGAGCATAAATACTCTGCTGGGGATCAAGACAAGATGGGTACAGTGGCGGGTATGGGGGACCAGGAGCATAGGTTGATGGAATGGTTCAAGACTGTCCGGAAGTAAGATGATGCTGCTTGCTTGCTTATTTGATAGGAGTCTGCGGGAAACGCAGAGCCTTGGTATTAGGTTGGGTATTGGAAATAACCGCGAGAGCACCGGCGGCGTAGAGGTTTTCGAGACATGGATATACCCCTCCGTTCAAGAGTTAGAGCATGAATTTAATGATACTGATGGATTTGGTGATGCTTGTGTTGTGATGTTGACCTCAAACCCCCCTGAAATCTGGACCCTGGATTGAAAAGTAAGTTGCGGCTCCAGCACACAGACCTCTCGTCTCGATATTAAATGTAGTACAGTGAGATCTACGTAGCAGGGTCATTGGATCTTGATGCCATGACAAGCGAAGAGACCCGCGTCCCTGCTGTCCATCTTGTTGTTTGGCAATAATGTGAGCAAAGAAGCAGAGCTCTCCAACTTTTCAATGCTTCCGGGTGGTAAAGCATCTCAATATTCCAAAGCCGCAGAGCCTTACTGTCTCAGCCAAAAAGCGATGTCCAAGTTATTGATATGCTTACTAGTTGCCACACAGAGTTCATGTGCCCAAGTCCCCTCGCGGCTTGAATCGAATCCTGCTCTGATATACGAGAGTGGCCTGCAAAGAGGGCGTCTGTGAGAGAGAAAGGATATGATTTTCTTTGAAAACCTTTGGCAGCTCGTATTCTTTCATGCCATCGAGCAATGTCCATCTATTGAGCACAATACTACAGAGATGTCAGCAAGCTCGCAATCAGATACTTTAGGTAAGAGACTGGTGTTTGCCTGCCTGTAGACAATTACCTGTCTTTCTGACTTCCAGCTGCTCCTGCCATTATGAAGGTTCAGGCCTGGTGATAGATGGCCGGTATTGTACATGATAAGGGCGACAGCAAATAGCCATGAAAGATATCTGCTTGCAATGATGGATGATTGAGGAGTGTATCAGCTAGGCCGATGCGCGGAAGCATCTTCCAGCCCTCGCAAATTCGCGTTCAGTGTCTAGCTCAATCCCTCCCTTCTACTCCAGGATTCTGATAGTTATTGAGGATCATCGTGAGGACATGATTGGGAAGACATGTCCGAATGCTGTATCCATTTTACCATCCTTGCACTTCGGCAGTCTAGAGTAGATATTCCTGCTCCTTTGTCCTTCTGCCCTAGAGATCCTCTTTCTGGTAGATGATCATACAATGAAGTCGCTGAAATTAAGTGTGCTTTGTATTCATGGCTGTAGTCGTACCCACGCCTTCCCAGTTCCAATCCCCCATCCTAATCATCCCTCAGACTGTAAAGATAGCATTTGACCCCTAGTCTTCCCTAGTCAACAGCAGAGAGCACAGCAGCGAAGCCTCCAAAATACCTCGCTTGTCAAAGGAGGCTCTTCTCCGCCCCCGTGACGTTAATCTGGAGGAGATAGTGGGTCACAGCAGACTGTTGACGAGCCGCTAGTCTCCTTTCGAATTGGCGCAAAGTTCGAGGTCGTCGTCTACCATATGAGCTTTCCCTCCTCCACAACCTCGAATTCCTTCAACCAACGCGACACATTTGCAATCTTGCACACAACCGCCCCCTTTCCAGCAGGCTCGAGCATTGCAATCCTCAAGTAAGTACCAATCTCTCATTGACCTCCTCGAACCAATTGCAACTTCCTTATTGTCATTGTTGTTGTTGTTGCGCTTCCTTGGTCTTTTCGTCTCCCAAGCATACCAATATCCCTCTTATCCCGATCTTCCCTTCTCGCAACGAATTCACTTTCCCAATTACTTGTGGGAGCAATACGGCGGCCGCCATTGCCGCTATCACTATTGTTGACTTTGTGCCTGACTTCCTCGGGAGAGAAGGCAGAGAGCGCAAACCCAACCCCCCCCCCACCCAACCTTCAATCGCTCCTACAAAAAGCCAACCCCGTCACCTCCTTCTTCGCAGAACACAATCAACACAACCACATTGCTTGCACTCAACTCCAAAGATCTTCTGGATCTGTGAGGGTACAATTGGGCTCCTTGATCTCAAGATCTGCTGCTCGCTGCAAAGCATTTGCAATTGCAATTGCCATTGGCCTCAACTTCCAACTGTTACTCGAAGCCTTGCAGCTTCGAGAATCCGAGCTTGCAAGCGCTTGTGCATATCTGAAGATACTTGAAGCCCCCCCCAAATACCCAGGCAATACTCTTGAAGAGCTTGTTGTACCGGGAAAGCTAGGCTTTGAGCATATAAAGGTACGTCGAGCTTTCAGCGCCGTCAAGGTTGCGCACTGTCTCGTAGATCGATTTCAATGTTTGCTCCTTCCTCAAGACTGCCATATCCTCTTCATTAGCTAGCCATCTCGGCTTTTTGGGGGGTTCAACGGGCTGGAAGCGCACCCAGACTTTTGGTCATTGAAATTTCGACGTCCGAGTGGATCAAAACACCACGTGACCCAAGCTGCGCACCTCCAACGTTGAATTTTGCAATCTCTGGCAAGACACAGCTAATTTTTTCTCTTTTAGATCGCATGAGAAGACCGTAAGAACAAGCAAAGATGCCTGGAAAGTCGAATACCAAGGACGGTCGTCCAGTCGACTCTCGACCACTACCTTCAACCCTCGATCCAAGCGAGACCGGCGGCGAGATTCCCACACCATCCACGAAGAAGAGAAACGTCCCTGCAATCTTCAAGTCCGCCAGTGCAAAGGTTACTCCAAATAAGATTGCGAAGCCCGCAAGTATGACAACGCCCTTCCGGCACAAATGGATGAAGAAGTTCAATTCCAAAGGAGTTCCCTTCGCAGATGCCGGTATGACAAGTGGTTCCCCTGCTAACACAAGTGAAGATGACCAAAAGACGACAAACAGTGCTAAGGGTAAGTCAAAGGCCGTTGGATACTCTCCTTCTAGCTCGTTCAATGGATCACCTGGACCATCTACATTCGGTGACATGGGACCCCCAATCACACCACGCAAGGACGAGGATGACGATGAGTGCGATTGGGAGGCACAGGATATCGACTCTGATGGCGACCAAGAGGTTGCTTTCATGGACAATGAAGGCAAGATTGGCCAATATACGAAGGTTCCTAGTGCTCTCAACAACATTGACAAGGCTCGTCGAAAGATCAAGGCTGAGGAGGGCGTCATTGATCCAAATGGTCGTCAAATTGGTCGCCAGCTGGTTTTGTGGCACCGTAAGTCTCTCTTCCTATCCTCAGTGCATAGCCTTATGACAAGCTAATTTTCGTCATCCAGGCCCTAGAATGATCGAGAAGCTCATCCTCCACGTCCAGTACGAGTGCCACAAGGCGGGTGTCCAGATTCCATGGGACCATGTCGTTCATCGTCTGCAGCCGGGCTCGAGCGGTCCAAGTGCTCTACAGATGATGAACAAGCTTCGTGATGTTCTTGTTACTGAAGGCCATATGATTCCCCCAGTGCTCGGTAAGCGTACCGCGCCTGTAGATCCTACACTCAGAGGATACAAGCGTGATCTGACCTCAGACATCCCTACTACCACAAAGGCCGTCCGTTGGACCGACGAATGCCCAGACCTCAAGGAGAGTTTGGTTGTACCAGGCCTGATTCGTGGCTCCGGTAAATACAGAAAGGTTGCAAAGATCGATCGTGTCCATGTTCCAGAGGACAAGGATACTATGTCCGCTGGCCAACGTAGGAACAGAAAGCCAGCTTCAGTCAACAAATGGGCTGCAGACCAACGTGCTTTGAAGGGAAGTGCGAGAAAGATCAAAATCGAGGAGGGTACTGGTACTGGATCTTCTCGTAAGCGTCGCAATAATGAGCTTGAGGAGGACTCCGATTCCGAGATTGATCCTGCCGAGCTTGATTCTGATGGCGACTTCGTTCCAGGCCGCAAGAAATCCAGCAGCCGCCGAAAGAGAGCCAATACCGCTTGGTCAAGCCCAAACAACCTCGCCAGTCCAACTCCAAAGACCCGTAAGAGATCTTCCAAGGGAGCTGTTGAGTCTGATGTCGAGTATGATGAGGAGGAGAACGAGAACTCGCTTATCGTCCAGCTTGCAGTGCCTTCCGAAGGTTTGGTGAAATTTGACCCTGGATTTTCAGGTAAGAAGCCCAAGCACGTCAAGTACTTCCATCCCCCAAAGCGTTTGTTTCAGGAGAAGTTGGTGGAGAGCGGTTACCAAGCCGAGACCATGGATGGCGGCGATCTAGATGTCGATACATCCTACCAAGGTCCAGAGTTGCACGGTCCGCTTGAGCTTTACATGCGAGCTATGGAAGATGGTACCGATCCTAATCTCAATCGTTTAGGATTTGAGACCGCAGAGGCAATCTATGAGAAGTGTAAGGACAACCCTGCTGCTAGAGCACGTCTCAATTCCGAGGAAGCTGAGGCTATGCGTGCCTTTGAAGAATTGGTTCGTGCATCCCAAGTTCCTGCCAATAGCATCGAAGTCGACCAGCATGATCAGTATGCCGTTATTGGTTCCCAAGTTTCCAACAACGAGGTCTATGGATTGTTCGGACTCCATGATCAGCAGTATGCATTCGACAGCATCCACGGCTCCTACAGCCCTGAAGGCTCCTACACCCAGGGTTCCTACCTTCAAGGATCCTATGCTCAAGTCTCCAACGCCCAGGATTTCGGATCCCAAGGATCCTCTGCTCAAGTTTCCAACGCCCAGGATTTCGGATCCCAAGGATCCTCTGCTCAAGTTTCCTATGCCCAAGTTCCCAATCAACATGAGCAGGACCAATACCAATTGCAAAATGTAAGCTTCCTTGCGTTCCCTTTTTATACCAAGACTGACATCCACTCCCAGAACTTCATTCACCAGCGTCAAACCCTCGCGGAGCAAGCAAGCAGATTTGAGAATCAAGCTGGCTTCAAAAAAGTTGGTAACGGAGCTCAGGACTTTCCAACTCTAGCCGGTGGCTCCAGTATCTTGGAATACTCCCACGCTGATCAAAGCCATGGTTATGCCATGAACACCGCACAATCTATCGCTCCCGCATCCTTCGACGACTATGAATCTCCCATCATTCAACCACGCCAGCTTCCCCTCCGCACAAACTCGCCCGAGCCTATCAACCGCTCCCAGCCAGAGCGTCGTCCATCTTCTCAAGCCCTGTATGGAGGCATCATATATCCAGATTACGACGAGGAATACGGTTTCGAGAGTCTTGACCACGAGTTACTCCTGCGAGATCCCAATGTTGTGCGCAAGAACGGCAATGGTGACCGCGAGGAAGCCGACAGTTTCACCAATTAATCTCGTCCTTCTCATTCCGGCAGGTGCGGCCTGCCGTATCAAAACCGCCGTTCATTGACACCTTGTCTTCGATTGACCTCCGATTATTGCTTGTTTTACAGCAATTTTCTGATCTCCGGATCCCTGGTTCTTTCATTCTCGATCTTGCGTCTAAAACCCTCCAGCTTCGACCTCATCCTCTTGTTGTTGATATCGGATTGATACATTTTTGGTCGATGACAGAGAGGACCTTGCACTTCGCTTCTTTGATACCCCTTCTATTTTCCAATACACGGAACCTTTATCGCTGGCAAAATTCGGCTTTCTTTTCTTCTCTGCCGACAGACTTTGCGTTTGATTTTCGCTTTCCGAATAGTGTCTCGCAGGATGTGGCGTGGCTTTCTGGTTTGCTCCCCAGCGGCTTGCATCATGGTAGGATCCTTGTTGGTCTTGCAATTGCAGAAGGGTTTCTCGGCTTTGGCTTGGTTGCTTCGTTGGTGGTTCTGGATCGTCGCGGTCTCTGTCTCTGTTGACGGCTGCACTTTCGAGTTAGTTGGATGTAGGATTAAAATGCGAATGTACTTGAAAATCATGACGAGGCCCAAATGCAATGTGAAATGACAAGGTGACGCTTAAATGCTTTAATGAGTACTTTAACGCAGTATACTGGTGTGCCTAATCGTGATAAAAAAAATGCTCAAGCTCCGATGAGCCTTTAGGAGTGCTTATGAGCAGTTATTTGGCTCAATTTTCTCCTCGCAGACGCTCGAATGTCTAAAGCTAATCTGAGTCCTGTCAACACCCACTGGAATTGAGAAGCTGGCCGGCTGGTAGTATAAGGTGACTAGCCTAGATGTACAACACTTGTTGACTTCAACCATGATACAGCAATTTGAAACCAGTAATTCCCATAAAGTTTGCGCAGTTGAGGGGAAGTGGGTGTTCGCATACAGACATAAGAGCTAAAGCTAATGAATTTTATAAAATATCCCGAGACATGCATGATATACACAAAGTCCCACTCACTTGAGAAGGGTGACTAAAACGGAGTAGTAACCGCAGCATAGAGGCTCACCATTCGGGCTTGACTCCTTCAAGAGTTCATTCCGACGCCAAAAATCAAGCCAAAATGGCAAAACACTTGACCAAGCCAAAAAGAGAAGCAGAAGTAGAGGTGTTAAACATAGACGACTTTATTCCATGACTTTCATGGTCCTAGCCACTTGATCACTCCAAATTCAGAGGACGAGACAGCAGATACACAAGGAGAACATCTTGGAAAAAGGCATGCATCAGACCCCCAAGATGATTGCCAGACTCATCAATCACAGGGTACCGCCACCTTCTTGCCGTAGATGCTGAGATAGCTTGCTCAAAAGTTCTCATCTTCCGAACCTCCACCAGCTTGGTTCGCGAAAGCACCAAAGCAAATCAAAACGACAGGGCGTGTTGAAAGGACATGACTACAGGAAATATAGAAGAAATTTAGAGTTCGAAGCCAGTCAAGACAAGACAGCTCTTCGGAAATTGTTTGCAAGTCATAGTTGGAGCACCCAGGGGATTCATCTTCGAGGCAAAGTCAACTTGACTTAGTAGGACAAATCATCCTTCCTAGCTTCGCCCTCGGCACTCCTGTGCATAGCTCATCTGAGGTATGCCAGAGGATAGTAATAAACAGAAGTTATGAAGCAGACAGAGCTGGAAAGTGAGAAACAGGTTGAAAGAAGAAAGCATAGAGAGACAAGTTGAATCCGTGCGGACAATGTACATCCCAAGACTTCGGATACTATTGCGAAGGGCACAGAAACACTCTATACGAAAGAATGGTAAACAGAACTTAGACATTCAAAAATAAGTGTGAAATAATACTGTACGCACAGAAGCCAATCACAAAAGCGTCGGGAGTCGTATTCTTGTTGCGTACGTGGTTTACGTCAAGTCGCCATGTGTATGACGATTTCGGATCCTCAGTCTTGGAGTCGCGCTATGTCAATATGAAATAATGCGGCTTCTGGGCATAGCGAGAGTATTGTCGGATGGCCGATAATGATATCCTATTTGGGGAGGAAAGATCGAAGGACTGGTCGGGTAGGTAGTGGCCGGATCTTGGAAAGCTAACAAGTCAGCAAAGCTTTGCGCAACGTTTGGAATCTTACTTACCTCATATATGATACTGGAAGTATTCTCTAGCTTCAGGTTGAAGCTTCCCAAACTTGTTTCGTGGTGTTTCCTTGTCGAAATTATTTGTAGCTGATATCGACTTAGCTCCAACCTTTGTCCCGTGAAAAAAGCCTTGTTGCTACAGAATGACCCCCTTCGAGTGAATTGAACGAGTCCTGAGTGCCTTCGTCCTGCTGGGCTTGCTTATGATTGTTTTTTTTCCGATCCTGAAGCTCACTTCGCTTAGATTGATTCGAGTATTCACGCCTCAAGACTTGACTTGGCTACATCGTCAATGTGAGTTCCTGTGTCCTAACGATTTCATCTCCTGTCCTTGATATGGTTGACAGCTTAGCAAGATGGTATTGTAGGCAAGCAGTGAGTGAAGGCCGCAGAAGGAGATGTGACATCAAGTATGTCGCTCGTCATGCTGAGAAACTCAAGCTACAGAGAAAGGCCTACGGGAAATCCTGCCCGAAGTATTACAGCGACCCTTTCCAGAAATTTGCAAGATGAACTCAAAAGACAGTTTAACATAATAACAAGAATCATCAAATTAGCATTCAGTTACTATGCAGATGGAGAGAAAAGCAGGAGGTCAAATAGGGAGTGAATAAAACGCAAAACGGAAGCTCTTCATTTTCAGATAGCCTCAAAGTAAAGCAACAACCAAATTCAAGGACAGAAAGTGAAGATCTATCTGGAGATACCGCATGAAGAGTCTGAAGTCGAAAATGCCTCCGGTTCTGCAAGCGTGAAAAGAACCCGAAAGGCTTGCTTCATCAAAGTCGTAAACACTTTCGGAAATGAAGGATGGTCTCTCAACAGATTTAGCACTTTCCGCATGTTTGACACTCTCAAGACCTACCCTTGAAATCTGCATCTTTGGCATTTGCGATGGAATTGAGCTGGTACATGACGCTGAAAACCAGTTGTCCTTCTGGTCACCATATTATCGGCCGAACGAACAGCCTTATTTGTCGTTGGTATTGCCCGGTGTTTCTCGCGCATGCCCAGCGTGTAGAGCTGTGAATCACAAATCTCAAGGTCTGCTTCTTGTCCTGAATGGAATTGGTTTTCAAACCACGGCTTCCCAGAAATATGAAAGCCGTGTACAATCATTCATCTCTTCCGATCTAATATATCCTCGCTTCATCGAACAGCCTTGGAAGTTCAAGTCTGTGCCTTGTGCACAGACTTGACTTCCTCACAGTCACAAGCAAAATCTTGTGCTCAAGTTGAACCTGACCTCCCATTACAAGTATTGTCCCTGATGTAGATTCCAATGGCTCAGGTGATGGCCACGAGGAAACTCTTGGATCTATCAGTGGCCTGTTGATAGCGGCCCAGTAGATGCTCGAAGATCTTCGCTTAAATTGTTGAGAGAGCTACATTGGCGGTAGAGCCAGTTGATGATAATTCCGACTGCTAAAGGGTCGGCATCGGTCAGGCACATCCTCTATCCACAGGTGTACCAGTCTTTCCGAGAACTGGTGGGATTATTGGCCTTTGCGATAAAAATGAGCCGACGGATTCAGTCTTTCGTCCAACCAAAACATCTCCTGCTAGTAATCAGCCTCGACTTTTATTGGGTAATCGGAGTTAATGCCGCAGATCTTCGCTCCATGGGAATTTCCTGTACTCACTAAAAGCATGGATGATGCCGCATCCCGATTCTCCTTGCGGTATTGGACACCTTTGAACTAATAAATAACTTTACTTGTCGTTGAGATATCGCAAACCCACTCTTGTCACGCTTGTATCCTCTGAGTGCTGAGCCAGAAGACTGGCAGAAGACTGGGGAGTGCAATAGCTGTTATTGCGCTGGCTATTCTACATCGGATGAGGAGAGGCGACGTCTGCGCCGCCGCTGTAATCCGACAACATAGCTTGGTTTAACCTAATTGGTGAAGTGAGGCTGGGGTGTTGATTGGATTTTTGAGCTTATTTGGGACACAACAGCACCAGACTCTAGCAACAGATGGAATCATATCAACCCCAGTAACAAGAACGTCTCGGGGCTTGTTTAACTTCTAACTTTTGTAAAGCACTAGGGCCGATCGACCTGGCTGAAGACGATGAATGACAAGGTCGTCTGGGGCTTCCATTAGCCCTAGAGGGGTTGCTGGCCTCTGGAGTATCGACTGAGAGCGAGACTCCATTCTGCGACGTTGGACTTTTCATGTCGATACTTTTGCAAGACCCGACCGAAGGCAGTAATAGTAGGATGAGGGTCGCAAGCCTCTCCAAACTATTCTCCAGCAGAGAATCTTTGGCCTTTGCGATGAAACCGGACCGTGTCTTTGGACGAAATGCTGACGGAGATACCACTCTCGAAAGAGAAGTTGCACGATTATTTGTAAACCGGGACACCACACTGAGTTACGACTGCTTATACCGAGACTTTGTAAAGCCTGACCTAGGGCAGTGACCGTTGCAGGTGCGAAAAGGCTTTCCGAAGTCACACAGACTATCCTCCTGCAGAGGGACTTGGCCTTTGCGGTAAAACCGGACTGTTATTGAAGGAAATGGTGCCTAAAATGCCACTCCCAGACAAGAGGGTCCAATGTGATCTGCAAGCCAGACACCTTTCTCTTGGGAAGAAATAGACGAAGACAGCGGCTTGAACGTCAACATCTAGCCCGGGGAGGAGGCAGGCTAATCAAGTATTCGGCACCTTGAAGAGCAGGAAAACCTGTCATCGGGTACTCATCCGCGGAAAGGGACTAGTGGATGAATTTCCGCCAAATTTGACGGCGTCACCATGTGCGATTCTAGCAGCCGATGTTATAGTTAGGAGGCCTTGCCGGGCAACTGGTCGTACTGGCTGCGGACACAATTTGACAGGAGGGATGCCCATGACAACCTTTCATTGCTCAATATCTTGTTAGGATGTAAATGAGTCTGAACTCACTTGAAGTGGAACCATCCGCTCTGCTACGTTGGGATTTGGGGCTCTCTGAACAGGCTGATTGCTCTTCAATCCACCACTTCCACTCCATCGAACGGCCTTGGTTGTGGTAGGCACGTCGGAGCTCATGGTAAAGTCGTAGCCTCGAAGTGTGAAAATTGCCGGAGCAGTACACTTGCCGAGAACAGGTGGAATCTTTGGCCTTTGCGATGAAAGCGAGCCGGTTCTTTATAACAATTTATAGCGATACCGAGTAGGCCTCCTAACTATAAAATCGGCTGCTAGCAAACAACACTAGTTGTGGTTGGATGACTTGTCGGAGTTTCAATGCGGCCAATGCGGCCATTGAGAGTCGGAACTTAGGCCACTCTAGGGGCCTTCTACCATCCTTTCTTATGCCAATCGTGGTAACTTGTCGAGGTAAAACACCCTCCAGTCTCCTAGTTAGACCAGCATCCTTGTAACCCGTATGACATGACACATATAAATTTTGTTAATATGGACTACTTGGCTGATTGATCAAGTTTTCTGGTCGAGATTCATCTTCTACGGCGACCTCAGCTTGGGGTTTAGCAAAGCATCTGCGAAGACTACAATTTAAGTTAGTTGTAACACTCGACTGGACAGAGGTAGGTGTGACGGAATCTTACCGTCTGGCATTTACGCGAGGCTCGAGTTCGTAGGCGAGCAGATGCAATGTCAACTTGCTGACCTTTGGCAATATGGTTCTTGTAGCATCTATGATGTACCTACGTGATTGGTCGGACTTTGCTCTGCTCATTGATATGCTGTTGATCTTTCTGTGAAGCCTTGCAGAAGATTTTCGACGCCTTTTTGAAGTCCTGACCCAAAGTTCGTTAGTAAGCACGAGATAATAATGCTCGATAGAGGGTCCGACGAGTAGTATAACGAACTGATACCCAAGTATGGATCGCGAAAGAGACATATCCTGTTTCCTGGATGAGGTTTGCTGATCACGACAACAGCGTTATATGTCAACGACTATACCAATCGAGAGAGCTATCCGAACTCCCGTATCTGACCCTTTAATTGTAGACGAGCAAGTATATGTGTCCTGGATGGAGCGCAAAGCTTGTTTGTTGCAAGATGATTGCATGGACGGTCCAGCTGGTGTCACGACAGAGAATCAGCAGACAGTCTTCGCACGATATTTGAAATATAAACCTGTTTTCCAGCGCGTGTGGAAACTGAGTGCTATTAGCTATGGACTTTTCAGACGTTAGATATGCTGGCTTTCAGCCGTTGATGAAGTTCTGTTAAGACCTTGCAGGTCAGTTGTCCGAAGACCAAGCGGATTCGGAAAGAAGATGTTGAGCTTACCAGAAAACAATCGCAAGCCAGCTAAGTGTTTGGCAGTTTCAAAGAACTGCTACAGATGATTTGAAGCCAGCAAATGCGTAGGAATGGACGAAGCTGGCTGGCCGTTCCAAGCGAAGCTTGCTGGCTTCGTGTGGCAAAAATCAGCAAACGAACGAGGAGAGATAGCGAGGAAAGTAGAGCGAGGAAAGTAGAGCGAGGAAAGTAGAGCGAGGGCGCAACGTGCTCTGTATAATCGAACAAGCAATTGAAACGCCCTCTGCGTAGTTTTGGACTGTTCTAGGGCTGTTGAGGGTAGAATCTGGTCGTATAGGGAGGCGATATGGTGGAAGTTTGTCGGGCTTGACGCGATCGAAAACAGAAAGTGAGAGCTTGAGTTGATCTAACCCATCTGGGACACTCGAAAATGCTAGGCAAATAACAATTCGAGGTTATCTTCATTCCAGATACTTCTATATATCGTAGAGGGCGGCATAGTGAAGTGTTAAGAAATTGGGTGATCTGTTTCTCAGTTATCGATAGCGTACAGGTTATCATAGTGTCCATCACAGGAAGATCAGGGTTTCGAATGACAGAATTTGAACAGTGATGAACAGTGAATACATGCATGTGTCATGAAAATAAGATAGCAGAGCAAGTAATCATCTATCCTTCTCGCAACCGTCGATAGCATTAAGTGCAGCAGGATAGGATCATCAGATAGTGTGTTTGTACCTGCCAAACGAGGAGATGAGAAAGGCTACTGAACCCTTTTGATATTTTCCTATTGCAGGGTGAGCGCAACAGTGGAACTCAAGGGACTACAAACATTATTGCAAAGGTCTACTTAGTAAAATCCGAAAAGTACCTAGGTAGGATGTTTAAAGATCGTACTGAAATGAGTTGTAGGCGTAAGGACTCCTTGGAAGTGACTAGAGCACCGTCTTCGGAAAGCCTTTCAACACGACACGTATCTTATTCACAAAGAGCCTTCGAGACGACCGCGTGTCATGTGTCATGTCTTGGAGAGGGGAATCTTTGATAGAATGCTCAGCGAAGAGACTCCATAGAAGAGAACACTTACAGAAACCAGGTGTACATTATGATTAAGACCTGCTGAACATGGGGTTGGTATTTCTAGCAGCTGCAGAGAAACGTGCAACGTTCTTGTCGATTCTAGAAAGCCTGGCTTACATCCTGTAGTTTGAAGTTCAGCTGTCCTTGCACTTACAGCGCAAAGTCAAGACAGGAAATCTGAGAGATTCTGAACTAATCGTTCTGAAAACAACGAGACATACAAAATGCTGTTGGATCGACATCTTCCGGGGCATATGAAATGTCCTGTACATCTGTGTGAAAGGTACTGCGTTCAAGCATACGGGAGCTTCGCCCCTAAAAGAAGCGGCGACAGCCTGTGGAATAATATTTTCCTTGAGATAGTCATCTAGCGTACACTTAAGCCAGTGCCAAGAAGGTCGTGCAAGGTCGTGGAATGTCGCAGAAAGGCTTCTTCTATCTTTTGTTCCGGATCTATATCTATCCAATTCTCGAAGGGATAGACGTGTGAAAGGGGGGGGTTGATCGGACTTGATATTATCACTATTGTGTCCTAACCACAAGTGGCCTAGACTCAAATTCTCTCACCTTCCATACAGGGGAGGGGGCCTGCACCCTAGAACTATTTTTCTGAGAGCCGATCATATCAACATCCCATTTCTCTTCAATCACTTTTCAAGCACCACCACGAAAATCTCCGCTATTTGAAGCTCGTTACATATCTTCTTTGTACTTGTACCTCTGGTATCAGCACCACTCTTTATATTCTTGCAAAATGCAGCGCGCATTGACTTCAAGGGCCTCGGTCCTCGGTCGGTCTTCTACTTCGAAGCTTCGTCCTGTTTCTTCTGCTGGCTTCAATGCTCAGCAGTTGAGATTCGCACACAAGGTACATTCCAATCCCAGCTGGAGGAGAGATGCAAAAAAAAAAGAGGATGAAGAGGAAATCATGGAAAGGTGCTTACAACTATGATATGATTATAGGAGTTGAAGTTCGGCGTAGAAGCTAGAGCATCTCTACTGGCCGGTGTCGAGACTTTGGCAAAGGCAGTAGCAACCACGTTAGGACCCAAAGGGCGAAATGTGTTGATTGAGTCGAGTTATGGATCTCCAAAGATTACAAAGGGTATGTCTGAACTGTTCGTCCGCATGGAATATCACTGACGATGGTACAGATGGTGTTACTGTTGCCCGTGCCATCACCCTAAAAGACAAATTCGAAAACCTCGGTGCCCGACTCATCCAAGATGTTGCCTCAAAGACAAACGAGACTGCTGGTGATGGGACTACAACCGCCACCGTTTTGGCTCGCGCCATTTTCTCCGAGACTGTGAAGAATGTTGCCGCAGGATGCAATCCTATGGATCTACGTCGCGGAACCCAAGCAGCTGTTGAGGCTGTCGTCGAGTTTTTACAAAAGAACAAGCGTGATATCACTACAAGCGAGGAGATTCAACAGGTCGCCACTATCAGTGCTAATGGAGATGTACACGTTGGTAAGCTCATCGCCAAAGCTATGGAGAAGGTCGGAAAGGAGGGTGTCATTACTGTTAAGGAGGGAAAGACTATGGAGGATGAGCTTGAGGTCACTGAGGGTATGCGATTCGACCGTGGCTTCGTCTCACCATACTTCATCACCGATACCAAGTCACAAAAAGTTGAGTTCGAAAAGCCTTTGATCCTTCTTTCCGAGAAGAAGATCTCTGCTGTTCAGGACATCATCCCAGCGCTCGAGGCATCCACCCAGTTGCGCCGACCTTTGGTTATCATTGCTGAGGATATCGATGGTGAGGCCCTCGCCGTCTGCATCTTGAACAAGCTCCGTGGCCAGCTGCAAGTTGTTGCTGTTAAGGCTCCTGGCTTCGGTGACAACCGCAAGTCCATTCTTGGTGATCTCGGTGTTCTTACCAATGCCACTGTCTTTACTGATGAGCTTGATATCAAGTTGGAGAAAGCTACTCCAGACATGTTCGGAACTACTGGATCTATCACCATCACAAAGGAGGATACCATTATCTTGAACGGTGAGGGAAGCAAGGACGCCATCAGCCAACGCTGTGAGCAGATCAGAGGCGTCATGAATGACCCAACTACCTCCGACTACGAGAAGGAGAAGCTCCAGGAGCGTCTTGCTAAGCTCTCTGGTGGTGTGGCCGTCATCAAGGTCGGTGGATCTTCAGAAGTTGAGGTTGGTGAGAAGAAGGACAGATACGTCGATGCTCTTAACGCAACCAGAGCTGCCGTCGAGGAGGGTATCCTCCCAGGTGGTGGAACTGCTCTTCTTAAGGCAGCTAGTCAAGCTCTTGGCGGACTCAAGCCAGCAAACTTCGATCAGCAACTCGGTGTCAGCATCATCAAGAGCGCCATCACCAAGCCTGCTCGCATGATCGTTGAGAATGCCGGAAATGAGGGTTCTGTTGTCGTCGGAAAGCTTATGGATGACTTCGGATCGGATTTCAACAAGGGATACGACAGTTCAAAGGGCGAGTATGTTGATATGATTTCTGCCGGAATTGTAGATCCATTCAAGGTTGTCCGAACTGCTTTGATTGATGCTAGCGGTGTGGCTTCGCTCCTGGGTACTACTGAGGTTGCCATCGTTGAGGCACCTGAGGAGAAGGGCCCACCAGGTGGTGGACCGGGTGGAATGGGCGGTTAGTAAATCCCTGCTCGCACTGTCTACAATTCACTAATGTTGCTATAGGAATGGGCGGCATGGGTGGAATGATGTAAAGTAAAGTACGGCGAAGGATGTAAGATACCCGTCACGATTTCGCTCTAGGATGAGCTTCAGGTCTGCAAAAAGCCTACGAATGTTGTAAAATGTTGTATAACACTTCACCCCACTCAGCCCTCTTTATACCTTGTTTTACATTTGGCATTGCAGAGCGATAAGGTGTTATTTAGGAAGGAGGTGCTCTATGTAAAATAATGAGACAAAAACATGTCAAACTTCAATTGCGTGGCCTTTCGTCCCAGCCTGTACCTGTTTATTGATGCCTACAGATATACTGCGAATCTCTAGGTAACAAAGACATGATTTAGGTATCAATAAAAGCACTGCAAGAGTCCTATATGAACATCTTGCATGAACATCTTAAATCTAAAATCATCTCCAGATTGCTGTCCATCTGCAAACCAACACTGACTTGCTCTTGAATTGTACCCAATTCGATTAGCTTCCACGTGACCACATACCCCCACCAAACTCGACAGGTTCGCGCATCAACCGACAACGACCCATAAACAATACCCCTCCACATTCTCTTTCCAACTCTGATCTTGAAACAGACAGAGCTGAATTCTAGCCATCTTATTCTGCCGTATGTGTTTACGTCTTGCATTCCCGCGCCCCCGGATATCTGGTTTGCCAGCTCCTATGCCTGACAAAGACTGACAGAATTGTTGGCAGACTTATTGATTCCCCACTGCTTGTCGCAAAAGTCCACGTTCATCATGGTAAGTATTCGCGACTTTATTATGAGCCGAAACATTGTCACTAACTCATGATGTGCTCTAGTCTCAATCAGGGTCAGTCCTACCCCTCCCACCGTCCCAGAATATTCTCGACCGCCCATACTATCAACACTCAAGACCGCTCCCTCAGACCCGCCTCATATCCATTCATGGAAACCCTGCCTCGCAGATATCCATAAAAATCAGCATACTAATATTCATGGCTCTGCAGTGTTCAGGTTTCGACCGAATGCGTCAACGTTTTCAATGACTTGAAGCTCGCCAAAAAGATCAAGTTCATCATCTACAAGATGTCGGACGACTACAAGGAGATTGTTGTTGAGGAGGCCAGCGAGAACGGAGACTGGGACGTCTTCCGCGAGAAGCTCGTCAATGCTCAGAGCAAGAACAAGGCCGTATGCTGGACCTACCAAACCTAAGGCAGAGGGGTTGCTAATATTTGGTATAGGGAAAGCTTGGCAAGGGCCCAAGATACGCTGTTTATGACTTCAACTACGAGCTGTCGTCTGGTGAGGGACAAAGGTATGTTTGGTAAAACTCTCAGAGGAATACCCAGATTTAACATAAGATGTAGAAGCAAGATTACCTTCATCGCATGGTCCCCAGATGATGCCGGAATTCAGGTACGTTTCAGCGTTTGCGGGTTATGTCAAGCAAGATTAATGAGTGCCTCAGCCCAAGATGATTTACGCTTCATCTAAGGATGCATTGAAGCGCGCACTCAACGGCATCGCCACCGAATTCCAAGCAAACGACGAAGACGACATCGAGTACCAGTCCGTTCTTGCCAAAGTCAGCAAAGGATTGGCTTAAATTGTTTTTAACAAGCGCAAAGATATACTTCATGATGAAACGACGACCAAGGGTGGATGCAGTAGGGATGGAGAGGGAGGAAACATGTTTCGTTGGTGCGGCTGCGCTCTCTTGCCTGCATAGCACGGCAATTGATACCGCTTCGGATTGTCAGTCAGGCTTTTAGGTCTCTTATCTTGGAGAACGTAACTGTCACTGTCAAGATCGTGCACGGGCAATGACAACAGATATGACGATATCAAAAGCTACTACTTTCCGCTCTCTTGCAGGCCTCATTTTTCTTTGCCGGACATTATTTCTCGTGTCGAATCTTGTCATCCCGAATTCCTTGCTCGAAATGCTTCGTGACCTGATTTACCCCACCCAATCATACTCATCCTTACCTGGGTAGGTCTTCTCATCTCCCCCCTTCAACAGCCTTCCTAAATACTCCCCAAATCTTCTCTCCCTCCGCTTCGTCCTTCAGCCTCTGGGTCAAGAATCCTTTCAAATCGTTCCAAAATTCTTCCGTCTTCAATTCCTCCTTCCCCTCTCCCATCTGCGCAACTTTTGGCTCGACCTCTTCACTCTCAGTCCTCTTGAGCGCCGCCGCGCCTCCAATAACCATCACACTAAATTCTGCGTTTGTATCCTCGTCCTCCACTAAATCCTTCAGTACTTTACTATCCGGCGCAGGTTTCTTATTGAAGAGGAGTCGGATTCTAGGTACTGGGATACTGGTTTTTGTTGACAGGGACTCTTTCAAGGCCAATATTGAAGTGCTGAGAGGAAGAGAAGATAGGGTGATATCGAGAGGAGGGTTGCGTAGCGACTTCATGTTCACAGATATCGAGCGTTCGGCGCCTGGTGTGAGTTTTTGACGCTTAGCTAAGGGTTTGGGCATTTTGGGGAGAATGTACTGTATATTTATTAGCTAGGGAAGGAAGGTGTATCTGGAGGGGAAGGGAGACTTACGGCGCTGTGTGCTGGGTAGGACTTTGCATCTTCGACGTGGTCGGCCGTAATCTTCGTCGGCCTCGAATCGAGAGTCGTGAGGAAGGACTTGGCGAACGATAGCTCAGTCATGGCGGGCAGCTATCGTGCTGGTTCAGAATTGCTCGGAGTGGTGGGAGGTTGCGAATTGTGCTCAGATTGCTAGACTGATAGTTGTTTGGCGGGATGAACATATGAGGCTTCAGCTTCACTTGTATATCTAGAAGTCTCGACGCGGATGAAACGGCCGCTCGTCGTATCAATCCCCGCTAACCTTATCGACAATTTTCCGTCCAAAAAAAAGTTTGAGAGAGCTCCATCCCCACCACCAGAAATCACCTGCAAGTATCTTGCAGCACGACTTTACGGCTGATTTCCCCCGGATAATCGCAATTGATATTCAAGATGGGTGTCGGACGCCGTATGAAGAAGCAGGGTATGCCCGACCAGCTCGACGAAGCCCACTTCACCAACCTGAAGCGCAAAGCTGGTATGTCGGTTACGGAATCCAGAGCTGAGAGTTTACAGTATGTGAGCTCGAAGAAGAGGAGAAAGAGTTCTTCAGGAGATGCCGGAAATAAGATAGAGTCATCTGGCAAGAAGAGTAAAACCGGGAAGGAGACTCCGAAGAAATCTGCCAGTGGTGTTGGACTACCGTCGCAGGAATCTGCGCTGAAGAAAGCGAAGAAGGCCGAGGAGGTGCCGCTGCCACAATCAGATGAGGACATGGGCAATGAAGATTCCGATGAGGCTATGGGGGATGAGTTTGACGATTTGGATGCGGAGGGTGGGCTTGGTGATGATTTCTTGGACTCAGAGAGTGAGGTCTATGACTCTGGAGATGACCATCAAACAAGAGCCATGTTTTCCGAGGATGAAGACGAGTCTGATGCGGAGGAGAAGTTGACCGCTGCAAATATTGCGGGTTTGACAAGAAAATTGGACGATCAGATGGCAGAGGAAGCTGCTGATGCACAAGCTGAATTGGAAGAAGCCGCTCTACAGACAAATATCGCTGGGGATCGACCGCATATCTTGGATGATCCCGATTCCGACGAAGAGGGTGTTAAGAAGAATGATCTACTGGCTCCTGATCTCCAGCTTCTACGGACAAGAATCAATGACACCGTCCGAGTTCTCGACGATTTCAGCAACCTATCAGAAGAAGGTCGATCCAGAGCAGAATATACAGCACAATTAATCAAGGACATCTGTGCTTATTACGGCTACTCCGAATACCTTGCCGAGAAACTCTTCAATCTCTTCCCGCCAAAAGAAGCATTCGCATTTTTCGAAGCAAACGAAACCCACCGTCCGGTCGTAATCCGAACCAACACACTCCGAACCCACAGACGAGATCTCGCACAAGCCCTCATCAATCGTGGCGTCGTCCTTGAGCCCGTCGGAAAATGGTCGAAAATCGGTCTTCAGATCTTCGAGTCTGCTGTCCCTCTAGGAGCTACCCCCGAATACCTCGCAGGCCATTACATCCTTCAAGCCGCATCCTCTTTCCTCCCTGTCATGGCACTCGCACCGCAAGAACACGAGCGCGTCCTTGATATGGCTGCCGCACCTGGAGGAAAAACAACACATATCGCAGCACTGATGAAAAACACGGGCTGTATCTTTGCGAACGATAGTAATAAATCCCGTGCTAAAGGTCTGATTGGTAATATCCATCGTCTGGGGGCGAAGAATACTATCGTGTGCAACTATGACGCGCGCGAGTTCCCGAAAGTAATCGGTGGTTTTGATCGTGTGCTTCTCGATGCGCCTTGCTCAGGTACAGGAGTCATCGCCAAAGATGCCAGCGTCAAGACCAACAAGACCGAAAAGGATTTCTTGATGTTGCCGCATTTACAGAAACAGTTACTCCTCGCAGCCATCGATTCCGTAGACCACGCCAGCAAATCCGGAGGTTATATTGTCTACTCCACCTGTTCCGTCACAGTCGAAGAAAACGAACAAGTCGTACAATACGCGCTTTCTCGCCGTCCAAACGTCAAACTCGTCGAAACGAACCTCGTATTCGGCAAAGAGGGATTTACATCTTACATGGGTAAGAATTTCCATACGTCCATGAAGCTCACGCGTCGGTACTATCCTCACGCCTACAACGTGGACGGATTCTTCGTTTCTAAGTTCAAGAAGTTTGGGCCGTCTCCTAAGGGTGGCGTTGATGCTTTTGGAAATATTGGAAGTGGTGGGAAGGGAGACGAGGATGAGGAGATTGTGGATAAGAGACCAGTACCCGAAAACGACGAGGAAGCCAAGGAGCAGGCGTTTGGTGGTTGGGATGACAGTGAAGATGAGCAGTATATGGAGAGGGCGAAGAAGAGTGGGTTGAGGAGAAAGGGAGTGGATCCCAAAGCGACGAGGGGGGATAAGAGCAAAAAGGGCGAGAAGAAGGCTGTTGTCAGTGAGCCTGAGGCTGGGGAGGACACAGAGATGTCTGGTTCTGAGCCGGTGAATGCGAAGAATGAGAGAAAAAATACCAAGCAGAATGGGAAGAGGGAGAAGAAGCCTGCCGTTGCTGAGATCGTGGATACTGAAATGTCTGAGCCTGAGCCGACGGTTGCGAAGGGCAGTATCGAGCTCAAGAAGGGCAAGCAGAAAGGAAAGAAGGAGAAGAAGCCTGCTGAGATTCCAGAAGTTTCACAAGACGTTGAGATGTCTGAACCAGTGGTTGCGAAGGACGAGGTTGAGCTCAAGAAGACGAGGCAGAATGGGAAGAAGGAGAAGAAGGGGAAGAAGAGCAATGAAGCTTAGTTGTTATTGGCCTTGTACTGTCTTTCTCATACGCGGCATTCATGAGTGGCGTTATTGGAGTAAGAGTTCATGTTGTAGCAGTCTAGATTATTGTTGTAATCTAAATCAGGAGTCTAAAATGCGCATGTATCGGCGTTCGGCCCGTTTTACCACTCCTGTGCTCTACTATTATCTCTCTCAATTGTCATCTCTAACCTGTTGATGTTGGATCAATTGGTTTCCTATCTCAAGATGCCATCCCAGAGAACGTTCCTTGTTTGTCAAGGTTTGAAAAAGTCGTAAGACCGGGCCAAACATATCCAATCGATATTGTGGAATATATCACTTCGAAATTGACGTCCTTTGTTCCAAAGAGTACAGACGCATACTAGGTCTCCAAATATCCTATGGCGTCAAGACGGTGCATGTTAAGACCACTATTGATCGGACAAAGCTGACGACATGGTCCGTTTTTGACTCGGCTACTCTGAAACCGAACTCTCTGAACGCGAAATATGTTCATAACTCCCGAGACGAAAATGATGTGTAAAGTGTTGTTTGTCTGGGAGTTTCGGGATTTGTGCTAGACGACAAACAAGTTTACTGGCTCTCTGTATGGGATATATGAACACTCTTCTTCCACAAATACCCGTTCCTTTTCCCAATACCAACATCAACATCATCAACATGTCTGATCCGATAGAAGAAGTGCCTATGTCCTCACCCAATTCTCTCCTCTTCATTCCGCGAACACCTCACGTCCGACTCGAAACCATCCGCCATCTCCACAACGACGCACAATCCCTAGTCCTCGATACTCTCTTCCTTCGCAAACGTACAAATGTGCATCACAGATCCCGGGCTTTCTACGTTGATCTTCACAGCGCTGAAACATTCCTTGATGAATCTCATCCCTTGGGGGGTTTCTATTACAGAAGCAAGGATGAAACAGTATTGGGGCTGAAGACCTTACAATAAGGCGATTCATGAAGCATTGTGTTATGTCACATACGGGCCGGGCTCAACCGCTAGAGCTGTGCGCGGGGATGGCGTTCCTAGTAAGCGATTGTAAGAGGGTCATTATTCGAAGGGATTGTAAGAAAGCTGTGGATTTGCTTGAGAGGCGCGCTTCTGTACAGCAAGAGCCACCGAAGACTGAATGGGAGGAGGGGGAAGTGATGGTAGAACATGATGGTAGCGAAACTGAGATGGCGTGTTTGGTGGAAATTGCTATTCAGAAGACTCGCAATCGTGGAGAGGATATCACATTCTGGATTGTGGGGAGTAGGGTGCTGCGAGAGTTGTAGAAGGGAATATTTGAGAAGAATCAGGACATCGATGGGGAATGTTGGGAGAGAATTATTGCAGAAGGTGGGTGTCTATTTGGACGAGTGAACTCCAAATCTAAGAGTCGTGGTTAGGTGATGGTTTTGGTCTGGGATTTCTCGATTTCGCACGGTTCATGGTTAATGCTGTTTGGAGGATAAGCAAGTTTGATAAACATTGGCATTTCGTTACGGGATGCTTTTTCACCACGTTCAACATTTGTGGACTCGTCCTTGGAAAGTTATGTCTTACGCTTTTCTAGTTTTTAGTTTATCAGTTTTAGAGCCTCGTATCAACCTTGTGAAGCAAAATTTGTTGAATTATCTCGTCGATGGACAGATCATTTTGAACATTGTCACTTATGATCTTCATAAAGTCGAGGGGGCTTCGCGGCCATGTGAAGACCGTGCTATAAAGTCGCTTGTGAAAATATATATAATCCAATAGTAATCGCCGTCAATACGAGGCCAGGAATAATCGTTTCCGGTTAAGAAGGTTGGCAAGTACGGTCAAAAGTTGTACATCGAAAAGTCGCGAAACCATTTGATGACATTACACAAGGTAACAAACATCTGAGAAATTCAGCACGACTTTAGATACGATTGCTTCACCAGAGCCGAATCAGTCCAGTCTCGATGGACAAGCAAAGTATTACTTTGACATGAGTCACATCCCATAAGCTGGGTAAAATTGTCACTGTAACCGCTTGGAGGCTGTACAATGCACAGAGCCACATCCTCTGTTCGGCTTCTGCCGGTATTACTGATCTACCTGCATATTTCGGTCGAAAGAAAACAAATTCCCTGCCCAAAGCAAGACGACGTTTGCGAACTGAGAAGGTAGCACTGATATGGAATTCTCGATGATGTGACTTTAGCCGGGTAATATGAGCTCGGATTTGACTTGTTGCTTCTCCCATGATAGCTTGGACGGTGCAGGCTCAAACCTCTCTATAAGCATTTAAGAAATGCTCAATTCTATGACACTTCTGGCTTCTTTCTGTAACATTGGTTGATTATGACTAATCAACTCATCAAAACGAGTGTAGAAGCTTGCGACGTTATTACCATGAAATTCAGAAAAGTTTACAATTACATTCGAATGAATAGTATTGTGTATGCAATTTGATCAGTCAGAATAATCTTAAAAGAGGAATAATTCTAGGGTTAGGAACGATTCAATAGGCTAAGAAGGGTCCTAGAATAGTACTAAATAGTAGATGCGGGGTAAGTATAAATTTCTTTAATTACTCTCCCTCGACTACCTTAGGTATACTAGCAGCTAGGCTTACCTAGAGCGTACTTTTACTAAATCGACCGAATATCAACTCCTTTTAAGTATTACGTTGAAGTCAATAAGCTAGTTTCGATACCGAAGGTAAGGGTACAACTGAGTATTTCTACTCTTAACACTTAAATAGGAAGGCACGAGAAATTCTATTATCTAATTTCCGTCCTCTAGTGATTCCCTTTTTCTTGTACGATTCAAACCTGGGAACTGTCCTTCGACCATCTCTTGACTCTTGCGTGCTATTCAAATACCCCTGCCCTTGCCTCCAAGGTATTTTATTATCATATGAAGTTCAAAGTAAACAAGTGGTAACATTTTTTACCGAGGTTAAAACCTACGTTTTGCACAGGTAAAATTTACCGAGATACTTACTTTCGCGGGACACTTGCTTTCACCGACTGTAAGCCAGAGCGCAAGAGAAGGCTGACCGACTATTATCCGACGCCATTCAAATGTCATACTAATCTAAGATAGCTCATAAGTAGAGTTTGCCAGGATGTAAATTTATGCAGTGTTCCCCTCAACCTCGAAGAATATGGTCCTCGTCCCTCGAACTCGACACAACTTCTTGATTCTCCTCAATCTATCATCATGAGGTGCTCTGCAGTTTTCTTGTATCTCTATGGCCTGACAGCCTCATTCGCGAGCGCTTCTAATTCGACGTCTTGGGCAGGATCAAACAGCTATTATCTGCATGCTCTACACCCCGAAGAACAAGCGGCATATATCAAATCTCTGAAGAGTTTTGGCACAAAAGTCGTCAGACTTTGGGGTAAATTCATAAATTTCCACCCATACGTGAATCCCGAGCTAATGGAATACACAGTCACCGGAGGATCAGACGACTGTACGAAGTCGTCCAGTACCCACCCAGTCCCAGTCTATGAGACCACAATTGGGCAATACAACACGGGCACACTTGATGCTCTCGACTCGGTACTTTCGCAGCTTCATGCTGTCGGTATCAAAGCCATCATATCTCCTCATGACGCCAATCTTCTTCCACCATCTGGCTCGAATACAGGGTATAATGGCATAGATATTTATGGCTCCACCTACAACTCTTCAGATGATTTTTACGCCAGTAGTACTGCAAAGCAGCAGTATGACAACCGATGTATGTGGGAACTCACTTGTTCAAAAGTTCAACTCCCGTCGGCTGTGCGAGACCTGCTTAACTCGCCTCCCCCGCTCTGCAAAGTGAAACATACGCTGACATTTTATAGTGGCAAGCATCTTGAATTATAAGAGTCCGGCATTTGGCAAACAATGGAAAGATTTGAGTGAAGTTATTCTTGCCTTTGACCTTCAGAACGAACCCCTCATTGCCAGTCCTGGCAAAGCATCCAACAATGACCCTGATGACTGGCTATGTGAACGCGCCAGTAACATGAAGAAACTGATAGGCTCATCCGTAGGCTACGAGATTCCAGCAGTTACTTGAGTCTGCTGACAATGCTGTAGGGTGTCAAGATTGCAACAGGAGGGATTGGGGGCTCTGAGTACAGCGGCCATGAGCTCAACATTATCGACAAGGCTCTTAATTGGTAAGTTGACTTATTCGTCTACCTTTGTGGTACCCTTACCGAAATCCTTATACTTTGATCACTTATCACCCAGTCGATTGTTCCGGATTAATCATTGACATACTGTCCAGCTCTGCGATCGACATCTTGGCTGTTCACGGTTATATGACTAAAGCCAGTCAATGGGCGGCTTACATTCCTAAGCTCGCGGACCAAGGTGCCGCTCAGTATGTAATTACTTTCTCTTACATTCCTGGCGATTTCGCTTTAGAATCGAAGCCTTTGTTTCAATCTTGAGGGGTTAAATTAAATGTACACTGACGTCTTCACCAGAGGAAAGCTCGTGATGGTCGAAGAATGGGGAGTAGGTAACGACTCCTCCTACGACAGCATCGCCAAACAAGCCGCTATATTCAACGACGCTGGTGTTCCTTGGCTGTACTGGATGATTATTCCAGGGAAATCAATCGATGAGAGCTGTAGTGAAGCCACTGCTCCGGCTTGTTGCCACAAGGGGCTGAGTACGAATGCCAACGAAGCCTTCGAGGTAGGCGTAACGAGCCCACGGGCCGATTTTGAAACTTTGATCGGAAATGCGAATGCGGCGACTGGCAGACAGGATTGGAGTGGCTACGTGTGCTAAGTATCGAGAACCTGCCGATGATGCGTTATCATTCCATTGCCAGGCTGTCTGTTGCAGAGCTGGCCGGCTCGTTTTGATCTTGGGATAGACACCACTCATTCTTTGAATGCATTACTGATATGATAGCGCGGAACCGAATTTTGTAGAAAATAAGAATGAATTTCAGGTCTAGGAGATCAGTAATTACGAAATTTTCACGGAACATTTGACTCTTAGAGTCCACTACCTCGCACGATAGCGTTTCAGCAGCTACAGAAATCGGAGCCTTGAATGAGAAGCATTATGTTGACTACTCGCAAGCTCGGAGACGATGAAAAGCGTCTTCGGCAACGTGTAAATCTGCTATATATAAGCGACTATCGCAACTGTCAAAAGATTATCTCATACATTACTGTACTAAATCAACGATTCAAAGTCACATAAGCTTCTGATGATTTTACTACAAGTTATAATCCTCGAGGTAGAATTACAACGAGTTTGCAATATCGCTTCGCCGGAGATGATTTTCCTCAGCCTCGCTTCGAGATATAGCCGTCTCGTCAACAACGCATCTCGGCGTGCTGTCTTGTACTTGTTCAATCCAGTCGTATTGAGAGCCTTCGACTCTTGTCTAAGATTCGCTCACCAGTTTCAATAGGGGTGATGGTCCTGAAACTCCTGTCAATGCCACCCTTATGCGCAATAATGCAGGAGAGGGACGGCGGGACGCTTTCTTCTGCATGTCAGCAAGAGAGAAGTGAGGTGTCACGCTCTAGTGACAGATATAGATGTGAGTATCTTCATTCAGAGATTTCCACCTACTTCATATGCTTCACTTCCTTACAAGTAGCCCATTTGAACCCAAAAACAGTTTTTAGGCTTTTCCAAACAGATATGGTGGTCACTACGCAGCTTCAGACAACGGATCTGATGGCGTAATCCAATGTCTTCCCAGATAGATAGAAGCTGACCACCCTCGCAGCTCTGCTGGCATCCCTATCTGGATCCTGAATCCTAGAATGAAGGAAAGACTTGGCCCTAGAGTCAGAATATCCATACATTGGCCCTTACGCTTAGACCCTGCACGAAATTTCTCAGGAAGTAATACCTTGGTTGTAATTGTGCATCTGGGTATGGTTGATGGATGAGAATGTTACAATGTCGCGACGTGAGCCATGACTTTTTTCGTGCCTAAGAAGGGAGCTGTATTCAATCTACAGAACCACACCCAGCAATCGTTTGTGGTGAAAGCGAAAGACAGTGCAGCAATCTATTTCTGATTAGGAAAATAGAACGTGCTTCATCTCAACGTCATATGCTTGACCGAGGAAAGGTTGATTCGCTATTTAACTTTAGAGGCGGCATGCCTTGTGGTTTGTTGGGGATGTCATTGGGCGTATTCATCTGGTTGGTCTTATCAAAGCCCAAAATGGTGTATATAGCGTCAGTTGACATTTTCCCATGGATCGTAACGAATTTCTTTAAATGTGATAAGTTTTTTAGCTTGTTTCATGTATCAAGTAAGAAGGAGCGGCTTTCCCTTAGAGCCGATGCCAATAAAGAACCGTTGGGAAGGTTTGCTGGGGAGGAAGGAACGAGAATCACCAACACGCGAGGAGAAACATCCTCTTCATTTAACAAATCAACAGTCTCACTTGACTCTGATATCGCGGATAAGCACAATCGCTTCACTGTGGCCCAATCTGTCCAACTGCTCAACGAAATAGTCTTGAGAATGGCCCGTCCAGATCGTCTTACAGACCTGACTGGTCTGGTCGTCAGATATGACGACCTCGATGCTGTATGGAGGCTGCAGTTAAACGAGCATTCTATGATCGTTGCGATATCCGGCAGCGTCAAGCGAGAGCCTACATCCTCTTTGTACAGATCAGCTCTTGCCGTGTACTTTGGGCAGGACTCAACCCGCAATATATTCACCTTCATCCCCGATGAAACGGTGCAAGAACAAGAAGTGAGTGTCTCTGTGTCCGTAGCTTTGAAAATGCATTTTGAAGAAATAACCTTCAAACCGACTGCGAAATCGTTTATGTCATCCCGCGGCTTCTTTTGACCACCAAAGCTGACGCGCTTGTTACAGGCTGCAGACCTTTACACAGCAATAATGGCACTCGAAATCATCCAGAGCAGCAGTCTTGCTACGGACTTGAAACTTCTCGTCGTCAAAACGTCTTCCTCGTTTATTCCTGCGGCGATGAGCAAGAGATGCTGGGCGTTGGAAGATGGAACGAAGCAGCGCTCCACTTCAAAGCGCTCCGTGAAGCGCGCCCGATTTGATGGATGGATGATCGAGTTACATGAGGTAAATGCACACGTTGAAAACTTTCTTGTCCTTTTTAAGCCATTCACTCTGTTTCATATTTCATGTTCAACTTCGCGCACACTCTGACACAGCCTCAACTCCCTAGGTCTGCAAGGAACTGGAAGCCGCCGGAGTTGAGGTTCAATTCTGGCAGGTCGGGAGGAAATTGAACATTGTTGCTCGGAATTTGTCAAAAGCATCCTTGAAATAAATGGAGCTTGCGGTGTTTCGTTGCGTAGCTATGATCTTTGATCTCCGCGAAGGCTTTATCAGGTAATCGTTGGTTGAGTCACTCGTACGCCCATGCGACTTCCATGCATTGTTTGTTGTCACCAACATTCTATCTTGTTTCGTGCATGTAGGCTTTGGAAGCGTAGCTGATTCCCTTTTGACCGGTACATTCTGGAGCCATCATTCGTGGTCATATCAGATCGCAACTTCAGATAGTCTTTTGCAGCTCGTTTCTTTTCAACGATTTCCACTCTACACCCTCTTCCTCGCAGCTTCCTGAGCTAGCATGATGGCTAGCTCGTTATATTCCGAGTTGACCTGGCAAAACGAGATCTTTACATGATTTTGTTCCAATGCCGAAGCTCTCTCGTGCAGATGGGCGACTGGAGGTCCATTGACTAGAGGCTGACTGAGAGCAAAAGATATTTCAGCTAAAAATTCCCATCGCAATGCAAGTTCTCGATTGCAGGACATACCTGACCCTGATTGATCTTTCTCTCCACCCATATCCAGACCAATTTCGTCATTGCAGTCACCAGGAATTTGGAAGTTGTCTTCATCACAACGTGTGAGATGTATTGACCCGTGATCATCAGATTATTTACAACCTCCAAGGCCTGGATAGCCGCGAATATCTCAGCAAAATCAGTGGTTTGTTCAGCATGACATGGTACTCGGCCGTCAAGATTGAGCTGATGTGCCATCCATGAGACAAATACTCCATATCAAGCTTGAGCAGCTCCATTTACAGGCATGGTGCCGCGATGTACGGCCACAATGATCGAATCTGGATCATTTTCAAGCCGACGCAGTCCGGTTATCGGATCTCCTTTCGTTTCAGCTCCGTAGAGATTTTCGTCGAACCACCTGTCGGCTTCAAAATGGGTATCAGAACTTCTTGGTTACCGTCTACTGCTCAGGGTTCTAGTCGAATCCGAAATATTCCTAGGTCGTGCCGAAATATTGCGGCTAGGAAGTGATTGTCGTCGAGTGATCCGCCCCTTCCGCCAACACGTGCCGTCGACGCCCCTTTAGATGGTGTCCGCCGAGGCTTTCGAGCCGGGCGACTCCGCATTCGGACTCCTGCCCAATATCGATTTCTGAGAATTCGGTCTTCGTTTCGAAGGTATTGTTGTCGTCGAAGGAGTTTGAGGAACGGCGATCAGGAAGTGGTTAGATTAGAGATCACTCGAAACGAGATGAGTAGAGATCTGAGCGAGCGCCTTGCCGCTTGCGGAAGCTAGCAAACCAAGTTCTTGTGTGTCCTCGCAACCACATTACTTGATCTCAGGCTTTGTCCAGGGGAGAATTTAATTACGGAATATGTGTTGAACCTCAGCAATACCTACAATTTTTGAGAATCGAGCTTGGACAGCCAAAGAAAATGTATGGTCACGTGACTAATATAAGACCAATACATCGAAGAAGACTCTGCGTGAGCATGTTCTGCAAAAGTATCAATTCTTCCTCCCAAAAGAAAGAAGTTTACATACAGATGAACTCTATCAGTATAGTCTGAGATGCCCTCCTGTGCCTGGAATGGGCTCTCAAAGCTCTTGAAGGAGCTAACCGAGTAGCTTGTTGACTCCAACTAAAAAGCTCGCATCTGTAGAGCCATGCCTGAAACTCATCTCTGCCCCCCAGCATGCGAAACCGAAGGTGTTTAAAGGAAGTGCTCCAATAGCCCATGTGTCTCTACCAGATCACTGATCGGAGCATGCCAGAAATCAACAGCCACGCCTCGTCCATAAATCAGAGCCTGAATCATGAGGTGGCAATCATGCAGAACGTGAATCCATTCCACCAACTCCCCTGCAACTCTCGGTGGCCAAGACGCTTGATCGATGATCCAAGCTTCGGTGCATATTCTGTCCATGAGAAGCTGTGAGTGCGTACAGAACACCACACGAGAGACTTCCGATCCTGCTCGAACCATTTCGAGCGCTACTTCCAATCCCTGTGCGAGAGCGAACAATTCCGCGACTTCGATGGACTGAACATGATCTCTTGGCAGGAAATGAGCTCTGTTGAAGCGAGAAGTTGTCTGACACAGGACAGCCCATGAGGCTTGATGATGAACAGGTGTTAGATGGTATCTGTGTCTGATATCGCGATCGATGAAGATGAGGAGAGAATATGGGTCGCTGGCAAGGTGTCTTCGAGTGCTTGGATGCGAGTCGTACCATATACTGCCGTGTCTGGCAGAGTTGAAGACTCGGTCATGGTCATCCATTGGCAGTGCGGTCTGGTTTTAGTATTGTGGGATGTGCAAGTTTCAGCTATAGAGCGACCAAGTGGTTACCAGGCATACTTTTTGTATGTCATTGAAGTATCAAAGATTGAATTGTGACGAGGAGTGATTTACTAGTGAGCTCGCTGGAATCTTCCACCAGATGCACCCGATCGAAGGCGGCTTTATCCAAGCACTCGCAGAGAAAGGTATGAATATACCAGAATAACGTGGAAAACCTAACAAGAACTGGGAATCTCTCGCGTTGTGCAGAGCTAATAATCTCCATGCAAGTCTTATTTAAATGTTCTCATATTGTGTGTCAGGAACCTTTCGCTCGTCCGACATCCAAATTTAATTAAGCAATCAGCGCTTTGTCTTTGAATGTATACAAGATTAATTTTTGATGGGGCGTGTCCACACAATGTCCCCTCCCAGTTCAAAACCAAATCAGTAGCCGTCGCCTTAGTTTCCTCTACTAATACTCAGAATACCGAGGTTTGATTCAGAGGCATTCTCACTTTCGCCCACGCCAAGCCCAAATCAAGCAAAAAACTCGGTCACACTCGGGGTGTCATTTTACACCTGATGTCCTCCATATCCATCTAATATCAGAAACTTGCTTTCTCAAAGATCGATGGTATCAACTTGTACGACTATACCTCCACATACACTGGACACCACGCAAACACAATCTCCAGCCCAAAATCCTTCAACTGAGCAACTCTTCCAACTGAGCAACTCTCTCCATCACATCCCTCAACAAGAGTCTGATCTCCCAACTTCCCATCCACACATCAGGTCTCATCCTTGACCAGACAGGATTTGATAAGACCGCTTGTACTTCTGGCAAATAAGTACAGATAACTACACTTGTGATCGGGAAAATAAACTGGTTCGTGACGATGATTCCCGAGAATATGTCTCAAGGTGGCGCTTATGGCGAAAAGCTCGGCGACTTCTTCGCACTGTGAGAAAGTTCGGGGGACGTAACAGGCGATGTTTCGCCAGAATTTGGGAGCGAAGGAGACGCTGGAGACGGGTTGGACGTGGTTGTATATCTGGGACCAGGCGCAGCCACCGCTGCTATAAACTACTAAAGAGCGTGTATTGTGGGCGAGGTATGCGAGTTCGAGCTCCGTGTTTTTCTCGCACGCTTCGCCATGCTTTGGAACTATTCCAGTAGCGTCGAGTTTACATCTTGAAGAATGTTTTCTGGTTGCCAGATTAATTTGCTTGAATTTCTGTATTGATATTTTCGGATCATCTTCAGGACAACAGGTAGACATTCGAGGAGGTAGTGTAACCTTCTTCTGTTTCCTTAATAAGTACCGTCGGGAAAGATTATTACTATTGGCCTTCCGAAGGATCTTTTGGTATTGCTGAAATACTTTCAGGATGGAATGTCATCTAGGAACCTCGCTTGAGAGAAATCACGACTTCTATCTATCACGAAGAAGCTAATGCTTGACACTTCTTCAAAACTTTTTGAAAAGATTAACGGTATCTGTTTGCTCGGTCTTAGGCATATGCGAATGGCGACAAACTTCAATTATGGGACTGAAGAGATTCGTCCCCGGCCATGTAAACTCGTTACCGAAGATTTTCACCTGGGCCAAGTCTTCGAATGTTTGCATGGCTTTGGAATGTTTGGTGCAAGTCCTCTAACATGTCGGCAACCTCACTTTCTTAAACCTAGGCATGTTATCAAATTAGTCCTCTAATTCCATAGTGACCACAAAATGAACTATGACTTTATAGGTAAGCAAGTCCTCGCTTTCGCTGAAGACTCGCCCAGAATCCGCATCATGTGGTACACATGTGACCCTGGTCATTTATTGGTTTGTCATCCCTTGTTTTCCATCTCTAGGTGCAAAGCGGGCTCCAGTCACACGCACAAACCATCGAATCAACACCCAGTTTCATCTCAAATAGACGTGAACATGGACTCGGCAATTCAAGATGCGACAATTTTATCCTTTAATGTGTGTCAACGATGTAAGCATCGCAAGAAGAAGTGTGACAGAGCGTTACCGGGATGTTCACGATGTAGCAGGTATGTAACTCACAACAGTGTGACACTTCCTAATTACTGACAAAATTCTAGACTTCATATGCCATGTCATTTCAACTTTCCGCAACCATACGGTCTTTCAACACCACCAGAGTCCGTAAATACAAACACGAATGAAGTGAGCAGTAATGCTGTCTCAGTTCTTCAAAGCCATGAGCGCAACCTACTTCCAGAATTGCTAGATGGGTTCTCCTTTATCGCACCTCAGTCCGCATTCCAGACTTCCTCTGGAGAGTACACAATCCTCAGTCTAGATGAGCAACTTACGACACATTGCTGGTCCATCGTCAACCGCAACGGAGGAAAAGATGGTGTCCTTTCCGCTTGTGGCATATATTTAAACTTCGTTCACCCATGGCTTCCCATTCTATCCAAGGAAACCCTATTCGATCACATACTGTCGCAACATAGTGCACCAAAGGGAGATACTGCTATCTTGGTAGTAACGATACATCTTTTGAGCCAGCTATATCAAACGATGCCTACCAAGAGAAATAAGGTCGACCAGCTGTATCATACTACGAAAGGATTTTATGGGTTTTGGTTATCTACAGGAAGGCTGTCTATTGAATTGATCCAGGCAGGCATCTTGTTAGCGATTTATGAACACAGTCAGGCTCTCCATGATGCTACTTACCTGACCTTGGCGGCTTGTGCTAGGATGGGATACATTCTGGGATTTGACAAGACTTTATCTCATGATTTCCAACCAAATGCTGGAGAAGAAGCTACCATGTCGCAACAGAGACAGGTATGGTGGAGCATTATAATTCTTGAAAGGTAAGAAGTGCTTTTCCCCGAAGATATTTACCAAGCGGTGGTTCTATCTAATCGTGCACAGAATCTCAATGCTAGAATACGTCCCTAAGAAACTTCCCTTCGCCATTTCAGACCTCGACTGGTCGGACATCCTACCTTCTGGAGACGCTTTGCGGCTGCCTATCTCCTACGGCCTTGTACAACACGGAGATACTACCAGTCCTATTCCGGTCGACTTCAGTGTCCCAACACGCATAGCTCAAGGCGCTTATCTACTCGGCCATGTAATCGATCGTGTGCAGTCTTCGAATACTGATTCGTCATCTTGTAGTGCAGCGAAAATCGATGGCACGTTGCGAGCGTATGCGATGGATTTGCTGCAGCCGAGCGAGCATGGACATCTTTGTTGGCCGTTCGCGATCTCCTTGAGGTATGTTACGCTCTTTATTTTGATTCTGGCGATACAAGCTAAAACTTGGCACAGTGCAATTTTGATGCTCAATGCGTTCGAGATATCGATGGAGCCAAAACCGACAGAAGCCCACGAGAAAGTGATGTTCCAGGGACGTGCTATATTGGGGTTGAAGTCCGCTCTGAGGATGATCCTCGAGAGTACCGAGAGTTCATCAAATGCTCCTGATACGGAAGTAATAAAATTGCCAATCTGGGTCTTGCATCGAGCTCAGTATGCAGCGATTTTGAGTCTCGATTTCGGAATCGTAGATGATGACGTAGAGTGGTGGATGACATATATTCAGACGGTGAAACGCATGCTGAGAGTCATGCAAGTGAGAAGCAGGCTTGCAGGTATGGTTTCCTCTTTTACTAAAATCGCCATCTATAATGAGTTCTAAAAACGCCCCAGAAACCTATCTCAAGGCAATCGAAGATGCCGAAACTCGCCGATCAAACATCCTCGCTTGCCAGGCAGCCAGTTCTTGACATCTAAGCCAGCTTCTCCTTCAACTCCCCAAAAGCCTTTAACAAATCATCCTTTGCCTCAACCTTCCATTTCTCCACCACAGGTTCAATAAGCTTTCCTTCAATCGCACCCAGCAGCCCCGGACTCATATTATGGTTCGCGGGATCCGCGTCGGGAAAAGTCAACGAGACTCTCGTATCCACAACCTGCAAATGCATGCCCTCTAACGTTTTCTTCAGACTTTCATTCGCTGACATACCGCCCATAATTCCGTAGCTGACTATCACGACTGGCTTGCCGATCCAGGCGTGGTAGAGATAATCGATGGCATTCTTTGTTCCTCCTGGAAGACCGAAATTCCACTCCGCGGTGACGAAGACGTAGCCCGCGTACTGGGCGATCTCAGCACTCCAAGCTTTGCTATGAGCGTGTACGAATTTTCCTTTTGTAGGAACCATAGCTGGCATGATGGCTTCATCTGTGCGCAACAGAAATTAGCATTTGATTCTCCCAAAATAATCTTATGAAGAAGTTAGTGCCTCAAGCAGCGAGGAGAAGGAAATCAGCGTCCTGAAAACCTACTGAAGATGGGAAGGTTAAAGTCCGCAATATCGACGAGGTGGAAAGAGAGTGTTGGATCAGAGTTAGACTCAGTAAGGATAGACTTAATGAGAGCAGCTACTTTGTCCCCGATACGATTAGGACGAGTGCTACCGATGATGATGCCGATTTTGTTGGCGGCGGGTGTGAGAGGCATGGTTATGTTTCTGATTTTGCGGTTTGGGGTTGTGTTTGAATGGTTGAGGGAAGGGAGTGAGTCAATAGTAGAAAATTTGAGAATTTATCAAAAGCTGGTTCTTGGTAAGACGAATGATGAGAAGAGAGTATGATTTGATTCACGAAGTAGAAAGGCATCTATCTCTTTATACCCCTCCTCCCACTCAACCCAAATCCAATAATCGTGTTTGAACAGCGATATCAACCACCAAAACATCGCTTAGCTCCCTCCAACCAATAAGAAAGGGGCGCTCATGCAAGGGCGGCGACGGGCGGCGACGGGCGGAAAGTGGATCTCCTCCTTCTTCCTCTATACGATATTGCATTTCGCAGCAAAGAGACTTATATTTCGTATACTATCAATCCAAAGTCTTGGAAATAGATGTGATATGCTTACCAACCAATGCACTGGATTTGTAAACTGTGCCGTGCAGAAACTTATGCTTTCGCTGAACAGTTACGTTGGAGAGGTTGGATACTCTGGCTTGTCTGCTGACAGGTTTCATCTTGGAGATATGCAGGAGGGAGCTTGAAAGTTGAGCTTGAAATGAGACGCAAAATTGCTGATGGATTAAGGACTAGGAGTTCATGATTCTATATCGATTCTTTTGATGAGAGTGAAGCGAAGAAATGTAACAGTGATGGTCTCAATCACACAACGAAGTAGACTTATCTCAACACAACCGGCACATCACGCATCTTGTTGCAGTCAATGTCAAGGTAAGAAAGAAGACAAAATCGCAGTTCCAATTCATAAGCGTCATAAAATTCGTGCGTCCCTGTCTGTCAAACAGGTAAGTATCTACCGATTGAGACCATGATATATGACCCAATAGATGTTAAGCTATTCAGACCAGCGATTAGTGATCTTCCCAATTCTTCCCGTGCATCCATGCGTACCAAAATATCCAAAAACAGTAGCAAGAGCGCCGAGCAAACAAAATGCTTCGCAAAGCAAAAAGCAGAAACACCTCAATCGCTCTCCTTCCATGCCTCTTTGGATGCTTAATTACTGTGTTCCCGTTCCGATTCCAAACCCCGAATACGATGCTGATGTACATATCACCCTAATGCTTTTAATTTTGCCGCTTACTTTTTTCGAACCCAATGACCCCACTTCGACAAGGTCGATTCTGCCACAAATGAGTGGATACCTACTCGTTTACCACATCTCTGATGCTCCACTTCCAATCATCACCCCCACGATCAAGGTTCGCGCCAACCCACTTTTCGCACTTCCTCCTCCACCTATCCTCCTCTTCTCTCTGCCTCTTAACGAACTCTGGTCCAACGTCGAACTCTTCACCAACAAGCCAGTCATCCTTTAATGTACTGGCGCCATCACTCTTTCTGCCTGAGACCTCATCAGATTCTTTAGTAGCATTGTCCTCGAGATCGGGTACGTCCTTGAAGACATCTTCCTCTTCATCGAAAGCGTCGAATCCGTCCATGGTATCGCCGGCATCGCTTTTGCTGTTCGCTTGCTGGCTAGGCATTTTGAGCCAGCACATTCGTTGCGGGTCGAAGACCATGCCTCCGACGACTTGAACGTTCTGGGAAGAGGTGATGTTTTGAATTAGAGCAGGGCGAGGCGTGGTATTCTCCTTTTCGCGGTACACTTGGTTCTCCTTTTCTCGGAACATGTGTGAAGGGATGGAAGCAGTGGAAGGGGACGAAGCTGGGGGGTCAAATGATGTCAGGTCGTTCTCGTTGCCTTCCCATCGATATGTGTATGGGTTGTAATACATCCCTTTGATAGATTTGGGGTTGTTAAGGTTGCCGAGCGGCTTGATGAGCTGGGGCTTTTGGGGCGGGCCTCTGATTTTCTTCGGCTTTACACTTTGTGCGTGAACATTGCTGAGACCTGTAGTAGCTGAAACTTTGGCTTTCCATTGATTCGTAAGAGCAGCAAGAGGTGCGCCTTGGGCAGATGGAGCTCGCTGGGCGATGACATGCTCTCTTGCCATTCGACTGGCGTTGGTATCACGTGCAAATCTAGGTAAGTCATCTCTAGTCCTCGCAGGTGAGTAAGGAGTCAGAGGAGCTGGAGTCGTTGTGCGTGATAGTGATGCATCTTGAGAAACTTTGTTCCGGAGATGTGATAATTTGGGAGGCCCACGACCAATGGGCTCTTTGACGAATCTCTGCTCCGTGTCTTTGGAGGTCGGTAAGTCATCGAATCCATCCAACTCAAAGCCGTCGCCAAAATGTTTTCGACGAATAGGCTTCGTGAGGGTATGCTTAGGTGCAGCTCCCCTTGCCAATACATCAGCTCCTCTCGGCCTCCTTGGACTGGGCGACCGCATTGTCGCCCTGGAGACAGCTCGAGAAGATGGTCGAAGTTCGATACTGGTATTTGAAGACTCGGAATCGTGCCGACGGAAATGACGGGATGTTTTGATCGTGACGTGATGTGACTGGGCGCTTGACGTTCCTGCGGGGAGGAAAGGGAGCGGATTCTTTCTTGCGTGAGACATGCTCGATTCAGCTCCAGACCTGTCTCGCTCTACAGGCGTCTTGGGCCGCGTATTGGTTCTGTTGCCATCCGTGCGGGAAGGAGGTCTCTCATAGTGAGACCTCATTGGCTTTGCTGGAGACTGTGGGAAAGAACGCATTGTGGGCATCGATCGCTTAAGCTTCAGTAATTGTGCATTGGTCGTCGTGGGTTCATTGCGGAGGGCGGTGATGGATGGCTTACTTCCCAAGTCCCTTCGGCAAGGGGTAGATGGAGCCAAAGAGTGAACCGAAACAGGCGTTGTAGGTGTTGCAATACTGGTGACTGAGGAGTGAGACGAATGACCTCCCATCCTAGATTGAGATCTGCGACTACTTCTGAGGATAGGCCCGCCACTTTCCGAGACCGGCTCTAATGAGGATGGATGGCGTTCATGCCCGCCAAGTGGACGAGGAAGACGTGATGTGGTAGTGATTGGCGCTGGCTTCTCCTTCTCTCTCTGCTGGTTACCAAAGATCAGAGACACGGCAGTCTTGGGACGTGTAGGGCTTGTCAGACGAGCCGACTTCATCTTGATGTTGCGATTGAGTGTGAGCTTGCTGGAATCAAAGACATCACCATCTCCGATCTCAAGACCAGTGAGGAAGTCGTCCTTTGCTTCTACACGCTGAGCAGCTTGTTTGTCCCTGGATCCATGGTCAGGCGAACGATCTTGCTGTCTCCTTTTCAAGATATCATCGAAATGAAGAGGGCCACTGGGGATTATGAGTCCATCCAGGCCTTCATCCTCGCTCTCCATGGTAAGCGAGCTTGAGACACTCGGACTGAGAGCAGTTGCCGAGGAGCTTCTGTTCGAGTTGCGATCTCTCTTCCCTCCGTGCCTAGTTCCCAAACTACCACCTTCTCCCCACTCGTCAGCATCGTCTTGTAGACTAATTGGAGTTTTGGGAATATCCCGGCGGGTAGAGAGTCTGAGTGGTTCGTTGTCCTGCGGTAGCTTGAAGTCTTTGTCGAAGTCTCCATCTCCTTCAGCATGGCTATCTTCCTTTTGAGGAGTGGGAGGCGTGATGAGTGGTATAAGCTTAGGAACCTGTCGGCTTTTGGAAACTTTGATAGTATCTCCACCGTCACCGAAAAAGTCGTCGTCTTCCTCGTCACGGAATCGTTCGAGCATGATGTTGGCGGAAGCTGCCTTTGGTTTTATATCTGGACGGGGGCTGAGATTGAACTTCGGTGCTGGTTGCAGAGCCTTGACTGGACTTCCTTGAGTAGATCCTCCACTGACTTGTCGCAATGCATCTGGGAAATTAGACGCATCTTGTCGCTTGAAAGTCAGTCCTCCTTCACCCGGCAACTCCAGGTCTCCGTCGTCCCAGTCATCCTGTATGATCTTCTTTATTTTCCTGCCACCGAGTCGCTTTATCGTCCCGCCTTTCAGTGCCGAAGCAGGTACGTTTTGCGGTATGGGAATTCCAGCTCGCGCTGCCGAAGCCACCGCATCGAAGGTTGACTTCTCGTCGTCTCCAGCCATTTGAATATATTTTTCTTCATCTCCATGATTGGAGTCAAAATCGGATCGTGCTGACATGCGCGAAGATACGGAATCCCGGTGGTGTGATGTAGCTGTCGTTGCCAATGATGCGCTTCGAAATGTAAAATCATCTCCGCCAATATCCAGGTCGTCATCATCCCAACACTCCATCGGTTCCTCCACTAACGCCTTACGCGGCTTCAATGTTAATTGCTCCATCTCAGTGGGTTTTGCTGCAAAATTTTAAGGTCAGGGTATGCGCTGGAAGATAAAGTTGGTAGACTCCGGTCAAGCTATCAAGGTAGCTGTCTGGATGCGAGAAGCAGAATCGCGTAATTATCGAGGCCGTAATGTCATGTCCATTAGTATTGTAGCGGCTTTGGTGGTTTTGATAGTGTTGCTGGTTTATTGGTTCTGTTGGTGGAAAGTGCACTTGTGGTGGTGTCGTCGCTGTGTATTATTTGTATTCGCTGGTTGCTGGGCCCAATTTTCTGTGTTCTGTCCCCACCGCCGGTCTCAATACTCCCACAGATGCCCAGCAGGCAGCCGTTCTGGTCGTTGGGCGAGCAGCACTGCGGAGGTGTTGAGATGTTGATTGAAGTTCAAAGTCGTTTCAAGAGCGAAAAAGGGGCGGGTCGTGGTAGTGTGGCCGTACCGATTGCTGATTGCTGATATCGGGATGGCTGGCGTGTTGAAGGCTGGCGTCAGGATTTGACGTCCATGCCAAGAGACTAACCAGTCACGTGATATGTAAGACACGAAAAGTCGCGTCGCGCCTGCCTTGAGCCTGCTCCGCTCTACTGCATTGTGATGGTCGTATGCCGTGTGTGATCTTCCATACAATCCTCTCGGCCTCAAGTTGATTCAACACTACTTCCTTCCTCAGTACGGCGACCTGTGTCCGAATTAATAGCTTGTCTTCCTCCAATCTTGAATGCCACAAATTCATCCCAGGCCAGGATCATATCAAGAACATGGACCCTATATTGATTAAGGTTCCCCGCCCTGATCACGGGGCGGACTCGGACTTCGTTCTTCTACATGTTGCATCTGCAGGAGGAAAATTGCTGGACTTGAATTTGATTGGCACTGAGAATGATAACATCTACACTTTTTCATGTAAGAGACCCCAGATCGGCCGGCGCGGGCCAGCCCTCGGCCTCGACCTCCCGCGTGGTGCATTAATCCGTAAATTAATCAAATTTCGGGATGTTTTAGTGAAACAAAATCAGACGCACAAACTCAAGGACAAGAAAGTCACTCAGGAAGAATGGGAAACAACTCTCTCGGCTTTTCTACTTGGTACAGATCCGCAGGGTGAGCCTGTTGATGCTCCGGAGGGACTAGAAGCAGTGGCCAGTTTACAACCTGGGCCAGGAGATGTGCCGAAATCAATTACTGTCGTTATACAACGGAATATAGAAGGAATAACGGCAAGAGATTGATCCTTCAGACAGCAATAATCAGCTGATACGGTATTAGCAAAAACTTGGTTCGATAGTTCTTCCGACAGACCCTGATGGTGATGGCGATTTGTACGAGTGGTGTTCAGAGAATGTTGTGGCGAATCGAAAGCTCACTCAGAAACTACAGGCATCCAAAGCAAAGCTCTTAGATAAGGACGCACAGATCAAAAGGTTGGAAGAGAGCCTCGCAGAACTGGTCAAGGCGAAGAACGACAACGATACACAACTTCTGGAAAAATTCTCCCTGTTGCTGAATGAGAAGAAACTCAAGATCAGAGACCAGCAAAGGCTTTTGCAAAGCTCAAATGTCGATCCTGCGCAACTGAAAGAGCTTGAAGAGGCTGGGACAAGATCACGATCACGATCAGCAGGTCCTTCTCGAACGGGCAAGCGAAAGGTCATAGAAGTAGAAGAAGAGGATTTTAAAGATGGCGTCGATAAAATGGATGTTGACGACGAAGCCACAGCCAAGGATTCCGACCAAGAACCCGCCAGAGATTCTGGGGAGGAAACCGCAGATGAGAGAACAGCCAGCGAAGCTTCAGAGGACGAGGAACCACCGGTGCCCCTGTCAAAGAGAAAGACCGAAGCCAAAACCAAACAAGAGCCAAGCAGTAGTCAAGCATCCAGCTCGCGTACGTTACAAGATCAGCCAGAGCCGCCGCAAAAGCGAGAGTTGCCATTCTCAAAGAAATCACCAGCCAAAACTGCGGCGCCAGCAGATGAAGGATCCGCTACAGAATCGGATGATGAATTATGATAGGATTGTGAGCTACGAGATACGAGATAACTTAGGATAATAATGAATTTATGGCTTGATGACACAATACGAAATCCCCTTTGCTATGCAACCTTCGCGCAGTCTTACAACGGTGAGTGATTGATGTTTCTTCACGTAGACCTACAGATTTAAGTGATTTATTCAAATGACAATCCTGGAAAATGAATTTACAACAAGATTTCCAGATCGCTTCGCCGAAGATAAACTTCCCTTGTATTGTATGAGCTCGATACTTAATGGTCAATGTGAGAGATAGACCCGTGAATACTCCACTTCTAATGGGCTGAAATAGTCGATGTTGATTAGCTTCAAGCTTACCTACGTATGAAAACTATCGCTTACTTTGTCTAGCTCCAAAGTCCGTTGTCAGTAGAACATTAGACTACACCTATTTCACACTGACAAGTGTGATTAGCTTAAAACCAAGACCCAAACGACAGGGAGATCGACATGAGATATCCCGGGGCCTCGTTCTGACAGCTAGGCAGCTCCCTGGTCCAAGGAAGTCTACTGTTAACAGTTCTCCGGCCTCCTCTGGGTTCTGTTTGTTGTGTCAGCGGAGGGAGCTCCCAGTATGTCGAAGATGGTAATTGAGATATTGTGTGGACTGCTATGAAAGTGTAATCCTGGAAACACTGTTCCCGGTTGGAGATGAGGTCGGCGGCTGAAGGAGTGAACTCATTTTTGGAATGGCCTCTTTGATCGTACCGCAGTATTTTTTCCTCTGGTTGTTATCTCATGATAATTGTCTGATGGACAGCATTCAATGAGATGATAAGTACTTTCGAAAGTGTCTACATTGACACACATGTGTTATCCAAGTCGGCTAGCGAGCTCTTAAGAGACGTGGTCAACCTATTGAAGCATACAGAGAGGAATGAGGTCGATCATAAGAGGCCATATGTGGTCATGTGGAATGTGAACGTCACTCACTGAAGAGTCAGGCTCAATCATTATCGAATGAGAGAAGGCTGCAGAGGCATAACACGGTATGCAGATTTAAAGCCACAACGAGTTCTACAGCGGCGTCGCCGCTGTGAAGCTTACTTCCCGTCATTTCAAGTTATATGCTTCTGGGATTGGACTGGCTTATAAAAGTATATCAATGGTTGTATTTTGTATTGAGTAAGTGGTTCTTGGGGGTTATGATTGAAACGTTGGATGGAGAAGTGACCATAGCAATTTGCTAATCTAGAGCGGCGACGAGTTCGTTCAACTGCGTAGAGTTGACCTCGGTGTCCTAGTAACACTAAGTGGGACAAATGAATCGAGTATTCGCAGGTCGGCGCTGCAAGTTGGCTTCCTCTCGACGCTTTCAAATTAGCCCACACTCCCTCGAAGGATGGTGATATATCTACAATCACTGTACAATATCTCATTATACCAGCCGTCTGTTGGGGTCAATAATCCCATATAACCTCGCTTTGTCGATTGGGAATAGAATGAAGCTATTCAGAGACTCTCGCTAAACAAATAAAGCGACATTGTGACGTGTAACAAAACTTTTTACTGCAGAGCATCAGACCGATAGAAAGTGAGCAGCAAAGGTACTGTATTGAGAGCTATAAAACTAACCATCCGTCATCGTTCCAGCTTGTGTAATATGATTGGATATCTGCTAGTGTGGTTCTAATTTTTTACTCCCCAATATGAGTTTATGAGGATGTTATGCCTCCCTATGCTGCTAGCTTGTGCAACGGAAACAACAAAGTAAACCAGACGCCAGCGCTTGACGTCTAAATCCATAACTCCAATTCATGCCAGTATCCTACTTCATCACCGAAACTCACTCCCAGCATTCTCGCTCTCGCCACTCTGCTGCTCTCTCATCCTTTTCATCCTCTCCTCAGCAGCTTTCGCCAGTATCTCCCTCCTACTAATCCCCTCACCACTCCCCCTGGTCCCAACACTCTCAGCACCACCTCCTCTGCTAGCACCCAGCACAAACTCTCCCCCAGTCCACCCACCATGATCATCAACCTCCTCATCCTCCCCACTACCCTCAGCATAAGCCGCCCCCTCCCCAACCATGAATCCGCTCTTCGTGTAATCTGCCTTTTCAACCTCCTTCTCAATCAATTTACATAGATCCCAGAACTTACGATCATGCGATCCATGGACATTGTGCGCCAGTTCATGACAAAGAGTTTTGCGGATGGTTTTGTAATCTCGATATCCATCATACGCATCCGTTCGTAGCCTTAATTCGATAACTTCACCAGCATTGCGATTTAAGCCAAGTGTACGTGTTGTGCCTTCGTAGTTCGATTGTGTATGTTCCACGGGATTCATCTCGGTAAGCAAAGGAACTATGAATTTGTGTCGCCGCATAGCGGCTTTGATCCCAATATCGTCTTTCAGTCTTTGCAAGAACTTCAACGATTTGTTTGGATTAGGTAGATATAGTAAAGGTCGGAGAGTCGTGAATGTGTATTGGTTCTCCTCCTGCTCTTTCTTCCAATCGTGGGTTTTGTATGCTTTGACTTTCTGGGCTGGACGCGCATTTCGTCTGTTGACGCGCCGGGAGGCTTCTTCTCGAGCGAGGGAGATGGAGGAGGCTTCTTGGGCAGTGCTGCCGAGGAGGGTTATCTTGTGGTTTGTGAGGGCGGTAAGGAGGAGATTCGGGTCTTTGAATGGAGGTTTGAGGAGGCCCAGTTTGGAGACCATAAACTTTTGGTTGCTGGAAGGAATGGAGAGAGTGTCGGCGATCTCGTCAGAGAGATCTAGTATCGTGGCATCGGAGGGGAAATTGTAAGTATGCGATGCGCCGTGGAATGTCAAAGTGATGGAGACTAGATCTTGGTTGTCAGTAGGACCAGTTTCTGAGGCATCAGTAGCCATGTTGAAATAAATATGCGCTTGAGATGTGGTCCTGATGTATGGAAAATAGAGTAATGAATGGTATTTCTATGCTATGCTAAAGAAGTGCTCTTTCTATTGCTCACTATAGAGTTCTCCAGGCTTGCTCAGCTTCGTAATCGTCATCAGAGAGCATTGCCACCCTGGCCCTTTACGCGGCTATCACCCGCTCCCGCTCGGATTTGACAGGGGTTGGCTCTTTCAACTCTATCCATTTTATCACGTGAGAATATTTGTATACCTTCATATTTTCTAATATTGATCTAGAAGCCTGATATTTGACTGAATTAAAAGCAGAGAACTGCGAATTTACATGTACTTCATATCGGAGTCCTATCTGTAACTAGCTTTCGACGAGCAACATGTATTATTGCCTATCTTCTAGCTCCCGACGTACATCGTATCCTTGAGGACAGTAAGCGAAGCTGGTCAGAAGAGGTTCGCTTCAGTACAAATATCAGAAACCGTCAACAATGGGCTGTAGATGGTAGTTTGCGCTCACTCATTCAGCGGGATATCTCATACTTACAGTATTATGGCTTCCGGAGAATCGAGTTTATCAAGTCTTCATGAAACCATTCTCTTCTCGAAAGTATTATTGGGTATCATACCGGGCTTTCATTATTTCATCCTAATCAAGTCCCGACTGCAGCCAAGGATCCTCGCGAAGCTCTTTTGCAGTTTTTCTATCTTCCGGCAGCCAGTGTAGCATTTTCCTGACAAAGCTGAGGAAAAGCGCTTTTTCTTCTCCTGACATGCACGTTATGCAGTCGTCAAGTTTGACACCCTTAGGTATTGTTTCGGGGTGATTGAAGTACCCTGCAGTATAAATCAGATGTATGATTCAGGAAGGCGGGGTATTTCATTATTAGACATGCCTTTTGAGTCGAAAAATGGCCCCCCATAGTATTCATGAGCGGTATTGCACCAAGTCCCGTCCGGGGTGGGAAACGAACGTTTCCAGGGGATGCCACGCCGATGTTTCTCTTGATCAATGAGCTTTTGCGGCGGTGGCCCTAGGAGTGCTATCATCTCGGCAAGATGTGCTTGTGCAGTGTACACGCCATTCTGTGATTTGAGGTGGGTGAAAAGCTCCTTGTTTTCTAAAGGCTCAAAAAGCTGAAAGGCAATCTCTCTGTTATTACATATACACCCCGTATGGCACGAGAGACTTACAAGCACACCCAAATTCCAAATATCGGCACTATATGACCATGGTACCCCTAGCAGGACTTCTGGGGCATGGTATAGTGGTGGCTGTATCGGATGTCGGAGAGGTTCCGCGCCATCTACTCTGTGTGCTAGACCGAAATCAACAATCTTTGGCAGCATCCAGTATGACTTCAAAGTACCGAAATCATTGTGTGAGAGGTATATATTCCGATCGCTGACCGTTTTCCGCGGCATTGGATGGTCACCTTGAGCCTTCACATACTCTTCGATGACGTCCAGGTCCTCGAACGACATAAGAATATTGTCTGCCTTAAGATCTAAATATAAGGTCAGTAGTGGCTAACGGAAATGTCAAGACTCTGAAAAACAGACCAGTATGGATGATATGGCAATCAGAATGAAGATATTCCAATCCTTCCAGCAGGAAGTCGACGTATACTTTGAGAAGTTGAGGTGGAATTTTTTCTCCGACGAGACGGTGTTGAAATTGGCTTAGAGGTTCCCGCATAGCTTCGTAGACAAGACATAAGTGAGTAACCCCGGTGGGGCCCGTAGCTATAAAATCATCGATTGCAGCCCTGACAAACGCAAAGCCAGGGGGAGAAGGGTCTTTTGTAAGACGTTTATTGATGTCAAGTTCGTGCAGAACCATGTCTTCGAAATCCGGGTTAGAAGTGGTAATCTTGAGAGTCACATATGGGATTGTCGTTCTTGAAAACGTCAGAATTTACCCTTCATTCGAGTAAGTGATTCTTACCGCTCCAGATCCTCCGCGAGCCATACAGTAGAAGATGTACCCCATCCGATCTTTGTCAAGATCTTATATCGATTATTGAGCACCCGCCCAGGGTCTGCAGGGTAGAAAAACTCGGGTCGATAGCCAGGCACTCGCTCCTCCTCAACCAAGACATCAGAAGGTAGGATCCTTGGCTCTGGACAGAGGGTCTTTATCTGCTTTGACAAAACGAATGGCAGGCTTTTGCGACATGGTTTGACCATTCGACCAAGTTGTTTGAACATAATTAATGTCTTCTGTGGCCGAAACATTGCCTCAAGCGCAGCTATAGTCGCTCTCATGTATTGCACAGGAGCATAGGATAAACCGTCTAAGAGACACAGATACTACGATAGACAGTAACTTAAGTCATGAACAACTCATGTATAATTACTATAATTAATTGAAAAATAAGCATGTTTTCTGAATGATATATTTAGGAAGCCTTTCGCTGACTATTTATATAAGCTCGATAGAGTATGCTCAACGTATATCATATCCAAGGAGCGGATCCACCCCCCTGCTACCGCATGCCAAGAATATAGACGCCGGCAAGCGCGCTCGAAAGAGCTGTCGCGTAGTTGCGTGTCCTCATCCAGTTCGAATTGGTCAACTCCTTCCATTGCGCCCATCTTCCCATCAAGACCATTAACGACAACGCGACAAATAGCTGCTGACAGCCAGCAGCTATCCACTCCTTTGACCGTTGTACAAAGAAGCAAGAACAACGCCTGGGCGTCTCGCAAGCCCATCATGAATCTCTTCAGGATACTGGGTAAGTGTTATTCTCGAGACCAAAGAGAACAAATACTAATAGATCGGTGTAGGGGATCTCTCCCATCTGGTTTCAATTCTGATTTTGCTACACAAGATGCAACAAACCAACGTACGTATTTGCTCCTTCTGGGATTACCCAATTGCTCGTCAATTGGAGCTTTCTGCGCAGCCAACTAACAAAAGCCCAGTCCTGCTCCGGCATTTCCTTCAAATCCCAAGCCCTCTACCTAATGGTCTATGTAACCCGTTACATCGACCTATTCTGGACCTTCACCGACAGCGCCTACAACACCATTTTCAAGCTGCTCTTCCTCTGCTCCTCCGGATACACAATCTACCTCATGACTACAGCCTACAAACCCACTCATGACCCCAACATCGACACTTTCCGTGTGCAATACTTGCTCGGTGGCTCGCTCGTCCTCGCCGTTATCTTTCCTTACAAATACACCCCCTCGGAAATACTCTGGGCCTTCAGTATCTGGTTAGAAAGCGTAGCTATCCTGCCGCAATTGTTTCTGCTACAAAGAACCGGGGAGGCGGAGACGATCACGACGCATTATCTGTTTGCATTGGGCAGTTACAGGGCGCTGTACATTCCGAATTGGATCTATAGGTATGTGATGGAGGGACATTGGGATGGCATTAGTGTCATGGCTGGGTTGGTGCAGACGGTGCTTTATTCGGATTTCTTCTGGATTTACTACACAAAGGTTTTGAAGGGGAAGAAGTTCGCGCTTCCAGTCTAGAAAGGCTTGTGTTCTTTGCCTTCGAAGTCGACTCGAGGCGCATGAAGCATGAGAATGTGAAGTGGAAAGTTGGGACTCAGACTGGATGTTCTCGAGAAACGTGTTCTTCTTGGGTGGGCGGATAATAATTGCTATGCAACCATGATTGGCGTTCAGGAATCAGAACTGCAAGGGGATCGAAATTCGGATCTCGATCTGACAGTGATAGCAGGAAGGATGATTAATCTGCTGTTCAGCAGTATTCATGTATGTTCGAATATGTGACAGGAATAGACTTGATTTCACAAATCAACTCTAAATGCAAATCGTTTCATAATTCATTAGTCGATCATCCTGCTTCTCGAAATCTGGGCACAAGTGACCGACAATTGACGTGTAAAGCAGTGTTTTCTGATTTCTTGCATTCTTTGGATTTCACTACTTCCCATATATACACAACCAACACCGATGCAGTAACTCAAGGGAAATACAATTTACAAGACGAGACTACGAGCCATAAGCTACCTGTCCGTGAGGATGTTCACTCGAGTAGCCCGGAGCCATGAAATTGGTCTCTGGGTTATTCTGTTCTTTCGCTGCTGAACATCTTGCCATTGTTGGCGAACTATTCTCATGTCAGCTTCTGTTTTCTCACTTTGACAATACACAAAAGTGAGGGAGAAGGGAGAAATATCATACCTCCTCGAAATAACATCAGTGAAATAGAAGTTCTCAATAACCTTCTTGAAAGGCGCCCCAGTGGGTTTACTACCCTTATTCTGATCCACCAACTGAACCTTACTCAACTGCTTCAAAGAAACCGACTCCACGATATCATAGCTCGCTAACGCGGGACTGATTTGTACCATTCGGTCACGAAGCTGAGCGACGTCGTCGTAAGGAAGAGCTGCGCCCATGAATTCACTTGCTGCGCGGATGATCTTCCAATCTGTTCGTGCAGCGCCAGGTAACGATGTAGCGGCGCGCGTCATCTGCACACGACCTTCAGTGTTGACGTAGGTGCCAGATTTTTCCGTGTAAGCAGCGCCTGGAAGAACGACGTCTGCTACTTGAGCGCCGCGGTCGCCATGGTGGCCTTGGTAGACGACAAAGGCATCCTTGGGGATATCGGCAGCATTGAACTCATCAGCACCGAGAAGCCAGACGAATTTGGGTTTTGTGTTGGCTACAACTGTGGATGGGGTTGTGAAGCCAACTTCGTAGGCACCAGCTCTTGATGCGGAACGCTGAAGGACGTTGTACCCATTCCATTCTTCGGTCAGGAAGTTGGCAGCATTCTTCTCGACGAAATTTCCGACCATCTCGTAGATAGCCTTTGCATCAGCGTGATCAGTGACACCGGAACCAATAATGATCATTGGTCTCTTAGCAGCTTGTAACTTCTTGCCGAATGGACCCGCAAGGGCCTTTTTGAGGGCAACAGCATTGCTTCCTAGATGCTCGAACTCGAAGGTTGATTCCCAGGATTCACCGACGACACCAATCTCAAGATCAGATCTCATCCATTGCTTTCGGATACGGGCGTTGAGGCCGGCGGCCTCGTGTCGAGGGTTGCTACCAACAATGAGAATGGCATCTGCTTCCTCAACACCCCAGATCTTTGAGTTGAAGAGGTAGTTTGAGCGAACATCGACTCCGTGAGCGATTGGCTGACTTCCTGATGGTTGATCGAGGGCCAAGTTCTCCGAGCCGAGCTTGTTGGCCAGGTCCTTCAGAGCCACCAAAGATTCGACTTCGGCGAGGTCACCAGCAATTGCCTTGAACTCGTTACCCTTAGGGGCAAAGTCCTTGAATGCTGCTCCGATCTCAACTAAAGCTTGCTCCCAGCTGGCTGGGAGGAATTTGTTGTCCTTTCGGATGAGTGGAATCGTAAGTCTCTGTGTCTTCAGTCCATCACAGGCGAATCGGGTTTTGTCGTTGATCCATTCCTCATTGACATCGTCATTGAGTCTAGGTAAGATCCGCATAACTTCTAGACCTCTCGAGTCGACTCGGATATTCGATCCAAGACCATCCAAAACATCTATCGATTCGGTATGCTTCAACTCCCAAGGTCGCGCCCTGAAAGCATATGGCTTAGATGTGAGGGCTCCAACAGGGCACAAATCGATAACGTTTCCAGACATTTCCGAATCCAGGTTCTTCTCGAGGTACGTGCCAATTTGCATATCGTTCCCACGTCCAGTAGATCCTAACTCAGGGGCACCAGCCACATCGTTGGCGAATCGAATACACCTCGTGCAATGAATACATCTGTTCATCGAGGTCTTGATCAAGGGTCCGATATTCTTATCTTCCGTAGCACGTTTGCCACCAATCTCGTGGAATCGTCCTCTATCGGCTCCGTATCTCATCGATTGATCTTGTAAATCACATTCCCCTCCCTGGTCACAAATAGGACAATCGAGTGGATGGTTGGCCAGCAGAAATTCCATTACTCCTTCACGGGCTTTGTGTGCGAGGGGCGAGTTGGTCTTGACGACCATACCGGGCTGTACGGGCCACGCGCATGATGCCACGGGCTTTGGTGCTCTCTCGACTTCTACTAAACACATTCGACAATTTCCAGCAATCATGAGTTTTCTGTTATGGATCAGCGTAAGTTCGATTCGTGATCGGCATTGAGACCTACTCATGGTAGCAGTATCTGGTGATAGGTTATCATTGGTTCAGCAATAGCAAGATCAAACTCCGTTGCATACCTAGGAACTGTAACTCCAGCCTTCTCACACGCTTGAATCAAAGCCGAACCAGCTGTGGCAATCGTCAACATTATTCCCGAGCCACTTCCCCTCCAGCAACGTACCTTCTATCGAGACCTGTTTGCCATCTGTATACCCAATTAGCCAAATTTCCCTTCGTAATGTCTATAAAACCTATGCGACTTACCGATAGTAAGTGAAACTTCGGCCTGTCGTCTGCTTGTGGTCGCAAATGTCCTGGCCGCATTCGAGCTCTGTTTGCTCGTCCGCAGCGCCGACCGCGCCAAAGAACTTCGCAGCATTGTGTCCTCTCGTCGTCTTCGTAGCACAGCACAGCACTGAGAAAAGAAAGTCAATCTCTGCGGCGGCGTAGGGAGGCGATAGAGGCGAATAATTGAAACTTTGACTCCACGCCTCTACTATCTTGACGTTCATGAAGCTCGACTTCGTTTGGCCTTAGCGCGGTCATTTGCGTTAGCTCGACTCTGATTGGTCAGCTCCACTTCCACCACGGTACAAATAAAATTTCACCAGGCGAGTCTTCCCTTTTCTTCTTCTTTTCCCTAATTAAATTGTATTGAGCACGTTTTATTGTGGGTGTACTTGGGCACAGCAATCGAGCTTCACGCTCAGATTGCCTGCTACCTGTCGAGTCTTCCTCTATCTTGTGCTCTAGAGCATACCTTTTGGGCGCTGGAATGGATGCAAATGAGAGCCAAAAGCTCGACGAATGCGCAACTTACCGCCGGCTGCTACATCTCTTGTTTTTTTTCGTGATCATGTTGCTAAATGGGTGAGGAACATGGGGTGGAAGTCATTATCTGTTGCAACTTTGTGAGACTCGGAGTGAAGCGTCGGACAGCTTCAAATTGCGATGGACTCAACATATGGGACCCGTTCACTGATTCTTGCTACACCGAGCCGTATCAGATGCGTCAACTGGCGCCCGTCATCTATCATCGTTATCTGGCCTCGGTAATCAGTCATATGTGGCATCAAGGTCGTGGCGTAGTGAGATCGGGGCAGCTTCACTTGTTGTGCACCACATCTCCTATCGCATATCTCACCATCACGACAAAGGTGTGAACCGCCGTGTGTCATGGCTGGAGGATCGACAATATGTCAAGATCGATGTCCTGTACTATGCGAAATGCTATGAGATTGCGGATGGTTGATTGTAGTCTTTAGACATGTGTGTACCCATGCAAAAGCGACTCATTGCTTCTCTACTGGAGTATATTATTGTTGCTTCTCAGCTTTGTGCACTCCGAATTTTCGTCATCACATAAGAGAAAGATCTTGATGCGTGGAATGATGTTCCTCGTATTGCAAAGTCCACGCTTTTGATTAATGATGAGAATACTGAGGGTGATAATAATATGTAATGATAATTCCTTTTGCGGCCAAAGGGGTATGATTCCCCTCGGTAATGTTGATGCGTATGTCCTCGTCCTCATCCATGCCTGCTTAGCCCATAGCACCAGCCTGACCCGTCCAATTCCATGTCGATGAGTATGCAACGTTTCTCACCCTTCCAGTACTCCGCGACTCCAATCCATGTTAGTTAGTTAGCAATGCAGTATCCATTCACCCAGGATTTTGTCAGAAATAAGGGTTCAATCATCATCCAAGCCTCTCCGACTACATAGCCAGAAAGACGAGCTCCCATCCATCGTTTCCAAGCAAATTTCAAGCGTCTGGGTACTCTTGCTCAATAATCCTATCCCTACTATCACCAAATGTGCCTGGTCCCCTCCCTTGGATAACCTCCTCTGGAACATCTTTCTCCCAAGGCTTTCTCCGCTTCGGCATCACAGAAGGAGAGCTAGCTGCCAGACCACGTGGGGTATCGTCGATTTCTTTGATCCCAGGGATAGGTGCACCACTCTGTATGAGCGCTACTATTTCTGCGAAACTGCGTGGGTAGGGAGCCCCGTCTTGAGCACCGTCTTGTTCACCAGATTCAGGAGTGAGTGCTGGATTGGTATGTGTGCTTGATACAGCCATGTCGGGGGGCATCGGATCTCTGGGTTGATGATGAGGTTGGCCTGAAGGTTCTCGTGCTATCTGAGTTGCGGTTGAAGGTGAATCTGAGATTGGTGCTGAGTTTGAAGACGTTGGATTCGAGAAGGTGTTTTGAGATGAATGAGAATCCAGGTATTCTTTATAGCCGTTGAAGTCCACTTTTGTGTTATTCTTCCGTGAGAAGTAGAAGCATTGAGCGTGTAGGATCAGGTCTGAGGCGGGTGATGGATCGGGACCAAGAATTGCTTTGAGTCCTCCCTAGAAAGAGTAAATATTTGTTCAGGTAGATGCTAAGTGGTAGCGAAGTAGGTCTATCAAACAGGTGCGGCGCGGAGATTTGAGGAAGAGATGAGATCGAACGAAACTCTTTGTAAGACGATGAAACAAACATGTCTATTCAAATATGTACGCATATAATTCTCTAAATGGAAAATTACATGTATGATTATATGTGCGCAAAACGATGATCGTGTGGAAGCAGGTAGTCCCAGACTTAGAACTTGTACATACCTGATATACTTGATCGCTGTCCCAATCGTACTTTCTCATATGCTCATAAATACTCATATCATCGACAGCTACTTCAGTCGCCATGCTTGTAGTCGTTATAATGATGTTTGGTGCTTAAGGAGATACAATAACAGTTGAAAGAGGGTATGGACTCTCACCTGTCCCTCACTCTCATCCCGGCACATCCTCGGATCGAGACAAACATCTGGCTAGTCTGATTGGGTCGAATAACCGCGCTGGCTCCCCAGCCCCCCCTGCCTTTTAGCACTTAGCTTCTCGATGGGAATTGTACTGTAGGCAAACAATCATTCACCATCATCACCACCTCACAAACACCTTCCTCTCCTCTTCAATTACCACTTTGCGCATTCAGAGCAGAGCAACCAACTTCCTTTCTTTCTCGCATCCAACTTACTTCAAGCTTCTGTGAGCTGATCGCAGCATCAAATCGCAATGGCGGAATTCTTAGGGTCAGTACGTCGAGGCTGAGGTCCTCCTATCCTCACCTTCACGATGGCCAATTCTAATGTGTGTGCTCGTTACAGGTCCAGGATATCTCTGGTCTCCAAGAGCGACATTCGGTATGCCTGTTGCGCTCAACAACAAATGGAATTGGCTAATCAGAAGCTAGATACGTTGGTACTCTCCACGAAATCAATTCTGAAAATGCCACTGTCGCACTCGAGAACGTCACATCTTTTGGCACCGAAAACCGTAAAGTCAACCAAGAGGATTACATCCCACCTTCCGACAGCATCTATGAATACATCGTCTTTCGTGGCAGTGATGTCAAGGACTTGAGAATTGAGCAGCCAGCTGCAGCCAAGGAGAACAATCCTCCGGCCCTCAACGACCCTGCAATACTTGGTGTAAGTGCGCATATTTCCTTGGGCAGCTGTTGAGCATGCGTTATGTAGCTGTGGATGTTTTAAGTGATGAAAGAATCTCGGATGTTAAATCATAGTGTCTCCGAGAGCGCGAAACCGTGTGGAGATTTTCCGTTGCCTTCCTTCTGATATGGGAAGCTATATACTACATTGATATTTGGAGATACGTTATGGCTCTGGTTAATCAATTTGTCCTATAGAGCGGATCTCGTCCTGCACCATCGAATCAAGCTCAAGCTCAAGCTGCTCAGCCGCCACGCCAATCTTCTCAGGGCTCCTCGCAACAAGCCCAAGGCCCTCCCCAAGGTCAAGGTCCACCCCAAGGCGGTCCACCTCAATTCCCTCACCACCCACAATATCCGCCCTTCTATCCTCCACCGACTGGATGGGGTCGCGCCGGTCCTCCTCCACCTGGCCCTGGGGGCTTCCCTCCAATGCCCTATGGCGCGCCTCCCCCTGGCTGGTACCCTGGACCACAAGGCTTTCCACCTGGACCATTCCCTCCCTATGGATACCCACCCGGACCACCAGGACAATTTCAGCCACCTCCTCCCCAAAATCAAGGCCCAAAGCCAGCTCCCATCGGTCCCGGCGCAAACAAGCAACCCTCCCCTCCAGCCTCGAACCCAGCTGACAAGCTAGTCGAACCAAAGAGTTTGGTAAAGCCTGCAGCTGAGATGGCTGCTGCGGCAGTTCAGAAGACCCCCTCACCACCGACTGCAACAAAGCCTTCTCCAAATGAGGTTCAAGCTGCAATTGATCATCCTTCTTCAGCCCAAATTGCCGGTGGAAAGGCCACCGGTAAAGCTGCTCCATCAGGCCTGAAGAACAACAATCGCGTCGCTCCAGCTGTTCCTTTGCAAGGCCCAGCTGCCACGAAGGCACCCTTACAACAACAGACCAACAATGCTCAAGCACCAGCTGCGAGAACTACTGGTCCAGCTGCTGGACAGAGTGACGCCATTCGAGCTGCAACTGCTGCAGTTGCCGCAGCAATGGCAACGGTACCTGGTCAGATGAACGGAAACGGCACTGATCTCCTTGCGAATAGAGTTAATGACATGAGAATCAACGACCCTGTACGTGCTCCAAGAATTCCAGGAGCTGCTGGTGCGGGATTTGCTGCCAACAGAGGACGTGGAGGAGGACGAGGCGGTCCTCGAAATGTAGAAAAGAAGGTCGAGGTCCCCGATTCAGACTTTGACTTTGAAACTGCCAATGCCAAATTCAACAAGCAAGATTTGGTAAAGGAGGCAATTGCTGGCTCACCTCTGGGAGAGAACCCTCCGGTTTCTTCACCGACGGAGGCTGAGGTACCAGTCAGTACTTACAACAAGTCGACTTCTTTCTTCGACAACATCTCTTCTGAAAGCAAGGATCGTCTTGAGGCTGCTGGCCAGAAAGCAGGTGGACGAGAATGGAGAGGTGAAGAGCAGAAGAAGAACGTTGAGACCTTTGGACAGGGTAGCGTTGACAATGGTTACCGTGGTGGATTTCGCGGTCGAGGAAGGGGACGTGGTGGTTTTAGAGGAGGCCGAGGTTACAGTGGCAATGGCCAGCCAAGTCGTGGCCGTGGAAGTTATCGAGGCCAAGGAGATGCACAAGCAGCTGTGTAAATCTCCCAGACAGCGGCCACCGATCCCCAGGATGAATTCGAATTTTTTTGTGGTGTACAAAACTTCACGTAACAAATTTTCATTTCAGCACTGCGGCTCGATGACATCCTATTTGCCGTTCTTCATCGACCATTATTGGAATTTTGGATGTGGAATAGGTTTCGTTTGTGTTTCTTTTGCTTTCCTATTTCTTTCCAAACTGTATCATCAGGATTACGACTCAAGCAACAAACGAAAGGGGCGGAATACGAATATGACCAGACACATTTCATGCTTGGGCAGGGACAGCCTGGGGATAAAATGCGGCCATTGCTTTTTCTTTATTTTTTGCGCAATGGAGGCAGCGCAATGGGGGTCATTCGACACTTGTGCTAGCGGATGGATATCTGGAGTTGCGTGGTCGTAGTCCAATAGGATTGAATTGGCTGGCGACAGGACGTCTTTGAAGCCATCTCCTGAAGAAGGGGTTTGGGCGGGGTGGATCGCATGGGCTGACGAACGAATGGTGAGATTGAAAATAGTGGTCGATAACCGGGGATGGGTTTGAGTGTGTGATGAGCAACTAGATATGACAGTACTCGTCCAAAATACAAGAGTCCTCAAACCAACCTTCCAAGTGCCTCTGTGACTGCGTCTTCTCTCTGATCCCTTTCCCGTAACTTCTCTCCATGACTTGCCCAAAATGGAACTACTGCTTGGAAATTGTACTTACACCTTCTAGCAGTTTGTCCGCTGTCGTATACTTAAAAAGTCATCAGCCTGCCACATAACAATTATTATACAATTCCAGGTCACGGAACGAGTTCAAGACTAGCTGTAATCCAATCAAAACTCTCATCTCTTCTGAGCCCTTTTCAACTTTCAAGAAGAGGGCGTGCCTCAAATCAACTAAGCTCGTCAACTTTCACCTACCTAGCTCAAGATGCTGTAAAAGGTGGCTCCCGCAATCAGTATCTATGTAGGTATGCCCATAATCAAATAGTTCAGTATCGCTTGAACTTAACGTCTGTACAGCGAGCGATACAGGGCTCAAGATTTACTTTATTATCTAGCTACATATAAAGCCAGCCTTGCTAAGAAGGGGAAGACACCTCTATAAGGTATCCTATAACCTTACTAATTTTTACTTTCTATACAAGGTCTATGCTATGAGTAAGAAGTATCAAGTTATGACTTCTATACGTAGTACTTGGATATGTTGAAGTATCTACAAGTTCCGCGTATAGCGCTTAGCTACCTTTCTTAGTATTTTTCTTGATCGCTGAAGTTTTGCAATGCGATGATATTGTGGACAGGGAGATGGCGAGGCGAGACGAGGGGGATATAATTCTTGACCGGCGAAGTAAGAGCTTTGCTTAATCGTTATATAGGTTGAAGGAGAATAGCTTGTAGAGGGCTGTACTTTGAGACTAAAGTTGCGAAATATAGTACGTTATGGTATGGTATGATGTATCGCAGGAAGCGATACGTCGAAATCATGTATATAGGTATTTGATACTATCACTAGGTAGGTGCAAATAAGATTCGGGTAGAAAGTCCTGGCTGGATATGAGGGAGGGTACTTCGCGTGAGGTTCCCAAGTATATAAACCGGATTCCGGAGACGCCGTTATCCTGCCTCAGGGCTACCTCTTTGAAAGTTCTAGGTGTGAGAAAGGACATGAATCGAGGCTCATGTTCGACCTTCAGGGGGGGGGGAATTGAATACTGGGTTGTTCTCCTATTATTCGACAGTCTAACATACCCGGGAACTGTTTAGGTATATTTCTGCCCGAGCACGTTTCGCGGATGTGAAATGGTGGTCCTAATTGCGTATGAGGCTCTATATCTCCTAGATACGCCCAGATACCAGGACAGCCCATATTCCTCCTTCGATAATATTTATCTATTCAAAAATTGACGATATCAAATACAGTATCAGTCTTAAACATGATTGTCACACGATGTACGCACCCAACATCTCTCACAGGTACCCCATCAGAGATTGTAATCCGCACGAAGCATGTCTGTTCAAAATATTGCCAAACCTTAGCATCACCAGAAAGAGCTCGGGCGATGTTGAAATAAAAACGATGTCTTGGATTGGCTTTGCGTCCGAAAGAGAATTTCCCTTTTACTAGCGATTCGATACCTCAATTCGATCAACCCGGGAGAGGAGGGGGAAGGGTCGAGGGGGCTGTTAATGACCGAAGAGCGGTACGAGAAGGCCCGTGGCTCGTTTCTCGCAAGAGGATACTCCAAATGAGGAGGAGATCCGGTACAGTAGCGAAACTGTAGGTGCGTGACACCACTTTCATTTTAAGGTGACTGCAGGTCAGCAGAAGTTTGAAGATGGGGCCTCAATTCGAATTTCTCTACCGTGAGGCTATTGGTCGTCAGCTGGGAACTAGAATAGACCCCTATGCGTCCTGAAGGCTGTGCTATATTATGCTTGTAATTCGGCGAGGTTACATAGAGGAGCTATTTTCTTGTTTGTACGGTTTTATCGATACCATTTGCAACTTACTCACAAAGGTGGGAAAGGAAATATTACAGAGGTAACTTTAATCCCTTTGATAAGTCTTTGGTTGTTTGTGGATCAGTTTAGGATTGCCCAGTATTAGTCTAGTGATCGTATGGAATAATTCCATGTGGCTTAATACTGCTCTGGACAGAACCTCAACTGTACTTGAGTGCTTCAGCGGCCACAACCTCTCTGAGCCTTTTGGCAGATCAATTTAATAAGAAATCAACGTCTACCCATCTCCCCTTTGACAAGATCCAGAGGGGAGATAACAACAGTAGTTGAGACTTTTTGGTTCGAAGAACCTTCAAATTCTGCCTCGATTCTAACCATAGCTTCGCTTAAATCACTTTCATGATCAGAAGGCCCTGGGTAGTCGAGTGGATTAACTGCCATCACAAGTAAATACGCCTCAGAGCCGTATCAATCATGCGAGATCGGTTCAAGTTCCCCGATATTCGTCATGTTAGGATCGCGCGGAAATAGATATGAACCCGTGAGGTTTGGTCGTCCAGACCGAATGGACGAGACGAAATCAAGACTATGAATGTCATCTTCTTGAAGCTGTTCCGTCGTGAGTTCCTTGGCAAGACTCTGCTTGTAATGTTGCACCTGTTGATATAAGAGTAGGGCTTCGTTCGAAATGCCGTCCGAAGTACTTTCTTCTCCAGTCTTACTTCTCAAAACAATCAGCAGATAATACTGGGCCCTTGCCATGGCTTCTTTCCTTGTTCCATGTCAGCAGAACTCGCCAGTAAGTCCTTGGTAGTTTTGACGCACCCACATCCAGCTTCATGGGCTCCGTCGAGCATTTCCGGAAACATGTTCCTATGTTGCAGTTCATTAGCCATACGAAGTGCACTAAGACCTGCTTGCTTACTCTGCTTTCTCCATCCGCCCTGAGAGGCGATGAATCTCTCCTAGGACATAAATGCTGTCTTTGGTAATGAAAGACTTCTCGCCTAGCAGCCGCCGTCTTCTAGCCAAAGTATTCTTGTGGATTTTCTTAGCTGCCTCCAAATCCCCAACTGCTAAAAGATTACATCCGTACACGAAACTTCCTTTCAGGGTCGCTTGTGCATCGGGGCCATAAGCATTTTCGATCAGTGTATATGCTCGCTTGGCAGTGGCGACAGCTTCGTCATTCTGATTCTGGTGAATTCGTATGTAAACAAGATTCTTGAAGCTTTCTCCGAAATGTGCCGGCTCCTCCTCTTCTGTAATTCACTGCTCCTTGATGACTATGCTTTTTTCAAGGCGGTCTTGAGCGGCCTCGAATTCTTCATTCTACATCAGAAGAACGCCCAAATCATTCCAGCCATTCGCCAGTAGTAGATGATCGGCTTGCGTTGCTTTACCAGACTGCGTCAGAATCTGCAATTGTCTTTTCCGAAGTTGAAATGCCTTTTCTACAGGACTCGAGCAAGCCTTCTCCCGCTGAGTCCGATCTCTGCAAGACATGCGCCATGAATTGCACATATGTTAGCATGAATAGACATGATATCATCCCTGTCTCCTATGCTGCTACACACCTGTTCTCCCCATTCAAGTGTTGTTATGCTGCCACTTCTAAGACCAATTTCCCATAAATACATGCCGGCATCGGCCAGGAGAGACGCAAAAGTCCTGGAAGGCTGAACGCGAAGTTTCCAAGAGCTGTAGAAAGACTGCAGACTGAGAATTTGTGGCAAATATTCTTTCGATATGTTCCAATTATGGTTCGATGGAGTCTGTGTTACTGTTTGTGGTGGGAAGGACCTTCTGACAATTACAGCAGCGGTATCGAAGTTTTGTTGCAGAAGTACTGATCCTATAGATTCGCTCATGAGCTGGACCAAATAACTTCTCAGAGATCTGTGCATTGATAGAGAAGTAAAAATGCCCGTGCTGTTGTTGATCTCTGCAAGGTGGCGGGTTGATAAGCTTTGTCGAACCCCGAAAAATCTAGAAATGCAGTATTAGTGGCTAGGTGTCAAAAGATGGAGATCATCGAGGTAGGAGCATAAGCAAAGAAGGCATTAGTAAAGATGCACACGAGGATTGAGTAGTGACTGACCCGAATCTTCTCTCTGGGCGAAGATAGGCCAGATCAGGCTCTGTCCAATCACCTATCAGCATCGCCTCAGGAACTCCATCCGGACTTAACATTGTGAGGAGCCGTAGAGTCTGGCTAGCTTCAGGTGATAGCTCTTGCAATGCAAGGCCCCACACCTTCGACATTGGTGCTCCATACTGGAAAGTGCTCGAATCCCGAGAGTCGTAATTCCAAATTACTTGGAACGACGATGGCTCCTGGAGTAAGTTGAGCAGTTCCATCAGACTACAATGCGAGTGACTTGCAAACCCAGCAAACTGGGATACGAGGATCGGTAGACCGCCTACTTCCCTGAAGATCTTCTTCGCAACTTCTCTGTCGGCGATCTTTCTCTCCGAAACGCGTTGGTGGTAGATGTGTTTAAGGATGACCTCACAGCCGTCGACTTCTTCAAGGCCATCCAAATGAATCTCAGCAAATGCCATCTGTGAAAGAGACATTTTTTGGGTAGTGATGACGACTGATCCATGTTGACATAATGGCAGATAGGAGAAAATCCCAAGGTCTTCAGCGTTATCGAACACGATTAGCCATGATTGATCTTCCAAAAACTGTCAGTTATGCATGCGTGACTTGAGAAGGAGTCTTACGTTGTTTCAGCCATCTTTTCATCTTATTAACACTTGATGCTTGATTCTCAGACACTTGATCAGGCATCCAGTGCCTGAGCAAAGTCATGAAATTTCTCGACGATGCTCAGTGCGTTTTCGGAGTTCACCCAGAATATGTACTCATAGTCGTCTTCAGGTCGATAGAGGTACTGAAGAGCGACCTGAGTCTTCCCAACGCCTCCAATTCCATGCAGGACACATGAGCTTGGCATCTTGTGCTCAGACTTCCGGCTCTCAGGCCAGCGTATATAGCTGTCTAGCAACCTAATAACTCTTCTCTTCCTTGGGAATTGGGGTTTGGCGTTAAGTGGATTCCCAAAAGCAATGTTCCTTCTTCTTTCCGTGTAAGCCTTAATACTTGCTGGTGAATATCTGCCGCCCCCGCGCTTGTCTGTATCTGGAGCTTATTTTGATCACTGTCTGGGCTTGTTGAGAATTTGGGCTGATCACGTTTCACGACTGTGACTGCATCTTCACCAGACGGTATTTTGTGGTTGCATCCTGTAGAGATATTGTTAGTCAATGTCGGACATTTCTTGGTTGCGAGTAGAAATATCCTCGAGATCTAGTCATCATTTAGAGCCACACACGGGAAAGGCACATGTATATTTTTGGTATGATTGACAGCTCCTTGCCTCACACAACATTCATATCCTTCACTCCATCTTCCGACTACTGACAAAATCATTGTGAAACAAGCAGCTAATTCTTACCAAACAGCATTGGCCCGCCTCCAGAGTTATATTGGGCCCCAGAACCTAAATGATTGGTACCTCCCTGAGCATTACGTTGTCCACCGGAGCCGCCGGTGTAGTTGGCCATAAAATTAGCGGTATCAGAAACACTATCACTGAATACCTTAATATAGAAAATATCATACTTAACTTCTCTGTAGTAATCGTGTATGATTATGAATTAATCACATTGCTTTCGGGCTCGTGCTAGTGGTTACACTAGCACCCCAGTATATATAGAAGAAACGATGCCTACCTATCTAGGTAGGTACTGTAAACGACGCGCAAAAATACTTACCCCGCATATACCAGCACCATCGGAGCCAATGGTAATAGCTTTAGACATTGACGGCTCGGCTCGCTCCGACTCCCTTTATTCAGTGGGCCGACAATTTATGCACTAACAACTTCGCTAGGGATTGGGGGCTAATAGTGATAGAATTGTATTGATGCTAAGTACTAGACAGATAGCCGGAAAACTCTGCACTTGGTATGGTATGCTAGTATACAGTGTACGCTAAGTAATAGTAATTCTAAGTATAGCTGTATCCATACCAATTTCTGACAAATAGAACTGCCAGCTTTTTATGTTCACAATCCGCTCAAAGTCTTCAAGTACTAGAAGTCCGGGATGAAGATAGATAGGACCGGTCTACTGTCTCTGAACTTTCAGAAGCCAATAGAGAGCCTCCCTGAAGCCGCACGACCCTTGGACCCTACCAGTGCATGAATTGTCAGCCCACTGATTAAAGGGAGTGGGTACAAGTGTCTAGGCACGGCACGGCACGCCTACGCCCAGTCTGACTCCGTGTAGTCATTTGACTCACAGTTTCGCGCCTGTGTACGAATGGGAAAGCAATCTCGAAAGAATAGAGATGATCCGGGTCTACGTAGGTTCTAGATTCTAGCTACTTGAGTGGCTGCAATCCCTAGGCACTGTAAAATGGCACTGTAAAGCGGTAAAAAGTCGTGGGAGTTTACTGTAGGCATGTAAAGTCTGATGAGGAGATTATACTCTCAGTGGTCTGCACGGAGTCGATTCAGATAGCTTGTAAGGTTCCAACCGCCGATTTCATGGGTAGGTACTAGGCAAAACTTGAACACTAGACAAAAAATGTACGGGCCACTCCATTCGTGTTAGGTACCTACCTAGCTAGATAAGCATGTTTGTTCATAGATAGGCTGAGCTGTGTTGGGAGCTCTCGGAGTCTCTGTTGGATACCGCTGACTAAATGAGTCCGCTGTCCCGTCCCAACAGCTCCCTTCTCGCACCTTCAATGCGGACTCAAACTCAAACTCGCACTCGCCAAAGATAAGGGCTCACCCTTTTAACTATCTTCCAGTTTTATTCTTGCATTCACATTGTTTGGTATTCTTTCTGCATGGCGAAAGTTCAAGAGCATCTCGCGGCGCTTCAAACTACAATCGAACTCATTCTCAAAATCTCTGGGTCTGCCGGGGCCTCGGTTGGAGTAATCTCCAACGGGGAGCCTCACGATAGCCACTACGGATTCATGGACCACCGGCTCACTCGCCGGCCTGATGTCGATACACTGTACGGAATCGGATCTCTCTCCAAGTCGATGCTAGCTCAGACATTCGCGAATCTTGTGGCCAAAAAGGTTGTGTCCTGGAACGACACTGTACACAGCATTTTACCTGAGTTTGACAATAAAGACAAAAACCTCACAGACAATTGCAGCATATTGGACCTTCTATCTATGCGATCTGGCTTACCCACATTTAACAATCTGTGGTATCAGGGAAATTCTTCTCCTCTGGTCAGCAGGTCATCCTTGATGTCTATGGTCAATGGAATGCAAACTAGATTTCCCTTACGAAGTGACTGGAGATACACAAACTGGGGCTATGCTGTAGCTGGTTGAAATTATACGACGAAGAACAGGTGTGGATTTTTCTGACCAAATGAGCAAGAGCTTGTTCCAACCATTGGGAATGGTTCGCACAACTTTGGCTCCAGAATGGAGAGAGGACGGGAATGCTGCTCAGGGGTTCATGGGACTACCGGTCAATGCTACCCATAACGTCGCAAAAAATCGATTCTGCAACCATCATGGGCGCCGCTGGCGGTGTGTGCAGTTCCACAAGAGAACTCCTCCTTCATTATGGAGGCCTTGTTGCTGCTCTAAAGCAAGAGATTGATGGCACAAAAACCGACAGTCCCGTATTCAACGGGCTTGCAACTCTATATCAAGGTCAGATAGCGGCGGGCCAAAAAGTCGAAACGAGCACGCAGTATACTTTAGGATGGGTCAAAGGATGCCTTCCGGGCAGAGTGGGCTTGCTATCGGAAAATGCCGGTCTTCTTGAGGAAGCTCCCTTGCTCGGTAAAGATACCAAACCGCAAGTCCTCTTCACGCATACAGGTTCACTTGCTGGGTTTACCACTACGGCGATCCTTCTTCCGGAAATGCGGTCAGCTATCGTGGTTCTGGTGAATACCAAAGCTTCCTGTGACAGCTCGGACTTCATTGCAAGCGCTGTCCTCGAAAAACTGGTCGGAGGAACTGGGGATCATGACTTTGTTCAAATGGCTAGGTCAGTATGCAAAAGTCTTCTTACCGATACGCGGAGCAGAATACCGTGATGGAATCATCAAGCCCACGGGGGTAGTGGTCGCCTACCTGCAGCTCCTGATAGTACCAAATTACCTATAAAACCACGTATCCCTATCTAAACCCATCACATCTCTATTTCACAGACCGGGTAACGAACAACTCAAGCACCACCAAGATCCAACATATCTTCTCTCAAAGTCACATCTCCCCGGCTTCAAGTATGGACGGCCCAAATCACGGCGAAGCCGCGACAACAGATTCAGTCTGTGATACTCGTCATTACGACACCCGCCACCAGCCCTGGATTGCAATCCTTAACAAGCTGAAGGGAGATAAGGCTGCTCCAACTGAGTCAGATGACAAGATGGAGACTTTTACCGATGTCGAGGCTCCAGAGATGTTCACATATGAGGAAAGGGTCTACTACAACCACTCAAGCTAAGAGGTGGGTTCTGATCCTGATAGTCTTCGCTCGTAATTCTGAAGTCAGATTAACAGTTGGCCAGTAGCACGATCCCGACCATGGCAGATTAGAGGATCTGCTTGGAAACACCACTTTGGCGATCGTGGCACTGTTTGAGCTTGCTGATAGGAAAGTGGGAAGTGTATGATGCCCAGGATCTCATGTGTACTTCGGTGGGATCCTTGCCTGGTTCATTCGAAACGGAATAGCTTAGGAATATAAACAGGTTCTCCAGATGAGTTCTGTCGCTTGTTGATGAGTCCAGGCCTAAATCTCGTGCATGCAAACTGCATGTCTTAATCCTGGCTTCAAAGTTCGTTCTATGATTCGCTTACAGATACCAAATGGCTCACCGAGGGGGCGTAGAATCTGATGGCAGGGTTAAATTGATTTATTCGCGTTATCCCGTCGTGGGTAAGCGTTCTTATGTGTTTCAATGGCTCCTGGTGTATGGTATTATCGCACACTAAATACGCGAGAACGAAGAAAATCAACAACATACCCCTTATAGGACTTTGTACAATAAGATGTGGAATGAATCAAAATTTTAGATAAAAGTACCCCTCTATTCGCAAGAAGCGCTGCTGCCTTTTGGTAATACTTCCGATCAATTCTGATCCGTAGACGTGAAGAAGTCGGCGTGCTCTTCCACGTCTCGATTTTAGTGTGCGGATAATACAGTACACCAGGAGAATGGATCAATGCTTTCGTGAGTGCTGCTGATCTTGCGATTGAGGAGCTGCGGCGAAATGTGTGCGATATGTAAGTTCAAGTTCTCCTACCTACTGAAGCTAGCATACCCAGGCTACAACCCGCTGATGATTGATATGCAGCAGATCATATTCGACAAATTTAGTTAATGCAAGTCGGGCAAGATGCCTCTGAGCGCGGGTTATCTGGCACCCTTGCACTTGGTTATGCTCGACAAAGCTGGCTGGAGGCTCTGCAGTATGTTCAGGGTCCAGCCATATCCCGATGAAACTGCCTTATCTTGTTGGAAGCTATTTCTGAATCATGGAATCTCAATACACGCGCCAAAAAAAAACAACTTCAAGTCAGCCTTGCTAGATCACTTCAATGAACAGATCAACTGGCCCGCAGCTTGCGGACTTTTAATTTATTGAGTGGCAAGATCTCTATAACACTGTAAAACCCTATGAGATATTTATTCAGCTCCCAGAGGCATTTGCGCAAGAAGGCCGCACCAATCTTATCTTTAAGAAGCACGAGAACAATCTCATCCAGGACTTACGGGGATAGAATCCAAATTCACTCTCGACCAAAATGGATTCCAAATTTTCGACCTGCCGACTACTCTCAAGCACTGGCATGATCGCAAGGCCGTTCAAAGTTCATATATGAAAGAATGTGCAGAAGTATTGAGAAAGAATCTTGATGGTGTTGACTGGATATACTTTTACAGCTGGAGAGTAAGTTGGCAGTGCATGCCGTATTTGTCGGGCCTTGTACTAACAATCTCAAGCTGAGAGACAGTCAGACTGGAGAAATGGATCAAAAGCGAAAGGTGGACTTGAACAGTCCGACGGATGCGTTGAACCCGTCTATGTATCCACATATCGGTCAGCACAAACTGAAGGTTGTCCTTATTTACTGGGCTATGGCTGATAACACACACACAGATGAAAGTGACGTAGGATCTGTATTGAGAGCAAAGCACTATCTCAAGGACAACGCAGATGATCTACTTCGAGGACGCTTGAGAGTGATAAAGAAATCTAATCTTGAGCATTGTGAATACAGCATTGACCGTCTTTGTGAATTAGCATGTGGCGCCCAATTGAGACCATAGAAGACTATCCGCTGGCACTGGCAGAATCGAATTCCTTTACGAAGGCAAATCTCGTTGCTTCGGACAATATCCGATCCAACTTTCAAGGAGAGACCTTCTTTGGCATGTACACGCCTGACTACCGTTGGTATTATCTCTCCAACCAGCAGCCTAATGAGATTTATATGTTCAAAATACACGATTCAAAGGAAGAAGTGCAGGCAAAACGTGAGAAGGATTCCCCCGAAAATCCTTGAGATATAAGCTAATGTTGACAGGAACCCTCCATGCAGCTTTCAAGTTTAAAAGCCCACATCCCGACGCTAAACCACGCAGAAGTATTGAACTACGTGCGCTGGTATTCTCGAATCCACCGGGTCTTGGGAATTTGTCCCTCCTGCCCAATAGCCAGCTACTATATGGAACCGCCTGGAAGGATGAAAGAACAACTGATTTCACCTTGAAAGCTATTGAGCACGGATACAGGGCCATAGATACCGCCTGTCAACCGAGAAGCTATCGGGAAGATCTTGTCGGAAAGGCAATTCAGATGGCCTTCACTTGCGGTATTCTGAAAAGGCGAGAGGATATTTGGGTGAGACTGAGATTTCAACATTTCTACATACAATCAAGGGTATTTCTGACACTATGAAATAGATTCAATCTAAATTCACCACTCCAGGCGGCCATGACGACGACGCAGCGCCATATGACCTTGCTACGTCTATTTCTGAACAGGTTCACATATCAGTAGCTCTCTCACTGACCAATCTAGCCCATAGAGAAACTTTGGACCCACTGACGGACGTGGGAGTTCACATCGACTCTGTTCTGTTGCACTCTCCCTATCCAGAATTCAAAGACACACTGGTCGCGTGGGAAACGCTGTCAACTTAGTAAGTTATTGAACCCATTCCAAGGAGCGGTTCAGCTATGTAAATACTTTTCTCGTCCTTAAAATTAGAGTATGTCATATTTTGACCGCAAAATCATTACAGCGTGCCACACAAAATCCGCAACATCGGAGTCTCTAATATGCCACTTCATATTCTTCGACAACTTTACACCGTAGCCGATATCAAACCAGCAACCGTGCAAAATCGGTTCATGGCCGAGAACAAATACGACATACCCTTGCGCCGCTTCTGTCACACACGTGGAATCTCTTTCCAAGTCTTCTCAATATTGAAGGACAAATCAGACTTGCTCGATTCGGTGCTCATCGAAAAGGTAGCTGCAAGCATCGTGCCCAGAATAAGTAAAGGTTTCGCACTGCATCTTTTAGTCCTGGGCCTAGGGAGTTATACGAGAATAGTGAACGGTGCAACAACTGAGGAGCACATGGAGGAGAACTCAAAGGGGCTCGCTCGGTTCAAGGTTTGGCTGGATGACCATGACAACAGAAAGTCTTGGGAAGAAAACATCTCGCAGTTTAGAGACCTGATTGGCGAATCATGGAGCGTGAAGTCGTAGGTATCCCTACGGGTTCCGGCGTAATACTTTAGTTGCGAAAGGGAGTTCATTATGAGACAAGGACCATGATGAAGCTCAATCTACGTTATACTCCTACCTGTAGCCACATTGCGTTCAAAAAAGTGATGAAATAATGTTCGATATGATCATTACCTTCCAAGCGCGCTTATCGATGACTTTGATTCACTGGAAAACCTTTCTGTGACGATCTATGTATGTTTGATCCTGTTAACTGGAACTGTTGGAGTTTAATCAGTATCATACATGTAGTGACATAATTATCCCGGAGAGGGATTGAGGAGATAGTCAAGAGAGAACTCTGATTACTAAACGAAGATATCGGCTGACAGAGCAGCTGATGATGTGAGAGATCCCTCAAGCCTCAGGAAAAAAGTGAACGAAGGGCCCTGCGCGTCACACTATGCTTCCAATAACCTCAGTCCACGCTGTGACATGTGCATTGACGACCCTCTCATATGGCTCTGCGAGAGGTCACACACTGACAAAACATTTGCTGACCAAAAATCACAGATATCGATGAAGGCTTGATCACAAATTACGGAATATTAATGTACTCAATAATTATCCTTATTAGAATATGCTCAGCTTCATTGTCCTATAGGTGGCTCTATAAGCTTTATAAATAGCTACTAACAGAAAACACAACCTGTTGAATCTCCAAGTAACCAATACTGCGTCTGGGTTTAATGCAAGTGGTTTAGGAAAGCTGGAATTAGTCATTCTAATTTAATTTGACCGGGAGAATTTGATCATTAGAGTAATTAGGTTTTGTTATTGTTCGCCTACTGCGTCGGAGCCGAACACAGCATTCAGTAAGGCGGCGAAATACGGCAGAAAAATACCTTATTCCTCTTTGAGCGATTAGAGCTCCAAGCTCCATCTTCCTCAGATATTGCCACTTCAGAATCATCAAGGTCGAAGCCGTCAACGTCACTGGTCAAATCTCCTGCAGCCTCCCTCTTACCCATACTCTCATTTATTCCCAATCCGTCACGCTCTTTCGGACTATTCTGTCCTTCTTCTCTTTTCCCAAACTTCAAATATATTCTTCACTCAAAGTAACCATCGTTTATGCTTTTACGACTTTTACTCAGACCTTTGATACACCGCATGCGACTCGCGCAAATGTCAGCCCACCTCTCAAGTTACTCCTCTTACGGAGGAAGCTCTCTCGCAGATCTACCCAAATCATGGACCTTCACATCGTCTCTTCCGCCCGACCCAAAGTTTCCTACTCCCAATGCCTCGCACAAAACACCTCGAGACGACATCGAGCCTCGGCAGGTCAAAGGTGCATTGTTTACATGGGTCAGGCCTGAGGAGGCAACGGATCCTGAGCTGCTCAGTGTGAGTCCAGCTGCTATGCGAGATTTGGGAATCCAGGAAGGCGATAAAAAGACAGACGAGTTCAGACAAACACTTGCTGGTAATCGGTTACTGGGGTGGGATGCAGAGAAGGGAAAGGGTGGATATCCCTGGGCACAATGTTATGGAGGGTGGCAATTCGGATCTTGGGCTGGACAATTGGGGGATGGGAGGGCTATATCTTTGTTCGAGACGACGAATCCGAGCTCGAAGAAGAGATATGAATTACAATTGAAAGGCGCTGGAATAACGCCCTATTCGAGATTCGCAGATGGAAAGGCGGTGCTCAGATCAAGTATTCGGGAATTCATCGTCTCAGAAGCACTCAATGCTTTAAGGATACCCGCGACCAGAGCTCTGTCTCTTACATTATTGCCACATCAGAAGGTCAGACGTGAGACCATGGAGCCTGGAGCTATTGTGGCTCGATTCGCAGAGTCTTGGATACGAGTTGGCACCTTTGATATACTGCGAGCACGAGGAGACAGAGACCTAATCAGACAGCTATCAACGTACATAGCGGAGAACGTCTTCGATGGCTGGGAATCCCTGCCCTCACGCAATCCTTCAGAAAATGGAAGCGACGGTACTTCCCTTCTACCAACTGGCATATCCAAAGACACCATCGAAGGACCTTCCGGCCTCGAAGAAAACCGCTTCACACGTCTCTACCGCGAGATTGTTCGCCGGAACGCCAGAACTGTGGCAGCATGGCAAGCATATGCCTTCACCAACGGCGTCTTGAACACAGACAACACGTCTATCTTTGGTCTCTCCGTCGATTTCGGACCTTTTGCTTTCCTGGACAATTTCGATCCAAATTATACACCCAATCATGACGACCATATGCTCCGCTACTCGTACCGCGCACAACCGAGTATCATTTGGTGGAACCTCGTTCGCCTCGGCGAATCATTAGGCGAGCTTATCGGTGTAGGTGCTGGTGTTGACGAACCGGAATTCGTTGAAAAGGGTGTTAGGCAGGAGAATGCCGATGAGTTAGTCTCGAGAGCTGAAGCACTCATTACGCGTGCAGGCGAGGAATATAAAGCCGTGTTCTTGCAGGAGTACAAAAGCCTTATGACTGCCCGTCTTGGACTCAAAGAGTGTAAAGCGACTGATTTTGATGATCTGTTCAGCGAGTTGCTTGATACAATGGAGGCACTGGAGTTAGATTTCAATCAGTTCTTTCGGAAGTTGAGTGCATTTGATGTCGAGGATCTTGAGACGGAGGAGCAGCGCGTACAGAAAGCCGGGGTGTTCTTCCATCATGAAGGCGTCACGGGTGTAGGAAACACAGACGAGTCAGCACGGAAACGTATTGCCGCATGGCTTCTTCGATGGCGTACGCGGATTGTCGAAGATTGGGGATCAGAATCCGCCAATGAAGAAGAGAGAAAGACAGAGATGAAAAAGGTCAACCCGAAGTTCATTGCTAAATCGTGGGTTCTGGATGAGGTTATCAAGAGGGTTGAGAAGGGTGGTGAGAGGGAGATTTTGGATCGCGTTATGAAGATGGCACTGGCTCCATTTGAGGAGAGTTGGGGTGGGGATAAGGAGGAGGAGGAGAGGTTTTGTGGGGATGTGCCGAGGGTTAATAGGGCGATGCAGTGTTCTTGTAGTTCTTGAGCGAGGTGTTGGAGGATGGGTGTATGGATGGTTGTCAGCTCGGTGGGGAATTGATGCCAGATTAGTCTGGTAAGCATATGCGTAATGTAAAAAGTATGAAATAAGTCTGGTGCAACATAACACACATCATTCCCTCATGTGATTCAAGTTGATCATATTGCAAAGTCACAAAATGGATAGTGGCGATATCCATAGTATGTACCTTCTCTGGGAAAAGATAATTAATCATCCATTATCCAATGCCTTCAGAATTGATGAACCATAGGACAAAACCTTGATGTCATCTCCAACCAAGGCTGCGCGGCCCTGCCCGTGGAACATTACCAGTCGCCAACGTATTTCGTCAGCAGAACGAATCGAATCGAAAAATACTACTTATCCAGTATCCAGTATCCAGTATCCAGTATCCAGTAGCTCGTCTAACTTGGAGCTTAAAACTGTCAAAACACAAAACACAACTGTACAGTACAGTACGCCGCTTAGAAGTTGGACCGCATAGTTGACCAATTCATTTTCAGTCCAATGATGAGGTCCCTTCAAAATGATCGACTCAATTAATTGAAATCTATCATTAGATTTGATTTCTTATTTCCTGGCTTGCACCCGGTTTCCAGACCTCTTGATTAAATAAATCTTTGTCTCCAGGCGAGAGAAGCTTCTCGACCAAGCACACACCGAGTCCGTGAATTGTGAAAGCAATTTCTGACAATGATGTCTCCATCAATTCCGCTTGAAGAGTATTTGGTCTTGCCCTAATATTCCCGGAGAAAGTGGTGTTATCCTCTAGTCAGAAACTCACGAACCCTTTTTCTAACTCGAGCTCCAGCGCTTCCATATCATCCATATCCTCGGTTCTCGCCAGAACACCTCTTTCGTCTCCTGGCTCCTCTCTCTCATCGATGTTCCCCGTCGGCAGAATCCTGATTGCTATGCCACTGCTATCCCAGTTCTCCAAGCTTACCTCCATCTCTGATCCTCTATTGCCCTGCCTGTCTTCCTCATCTCTATCCTCTCTTTTCCCCTCAACCCCCATATCTCCGCCGCCCTGCCGCTCTATCACTTTCTCCCCGTTCCCTTCCCTCGTCTCTCCATCTTCCCAGACCTGCTCAGCCATCCCCCTCGCCTCTCCCAAGTCCTCCAAGTCCCCTATACCCTTCTCACCCCCCTTAACACACCAAAATCGCACCCTCACCCCCCTCCTCTCACATCTCCCAACCACGTATTCCAAATCCCTCAACTCCCTCGCATTCTCTACAAACATGCCTCTGGAGTCTACATACCCGTTCTCTTCCCAGACCTGGACGTATGAAGTCATGCATTTAATGACGTACGGCGAAGAAGTCAGAATCACAACCTGCTGTAAAGGATGTATTCCTGCTGTCGTCTGCAGCGGGAATGTGGGTGGTTGTAAACCATGTGAGGACGGAGCAAGTGTTGTCAAGACGTAATGCTGCAAAACCGTACAGCCCACCAAGACAGCAGTTTCCCTCGTCGGTACCATCTTACTCACAATCCCCTCTCCCTCATGCTGCACAAGTCCGCTTTGATTATGCAGTGATTTCGGACCGAAAAATATCTTATAACCAGCTCTCGTACTTGTGTTAAAGATCCTCCCCTCTGCGTCTACCTTTGGAAGGATTTCGATCACTCCACTAATAGGCGTTTTCACTTCATCATTGCCGTCTCGAAAAGGTGGAGATGGTCGATCAGGTCGAGTGTGTACAGCACCATCAATAGCAACCACAATCGTCTCCGTATCGATGGTAAGCGTCCGGTCGATTTTCCTCTTGACTTTGAGGTTATTGATCACTAGTCTTGAGAGGCCTGTGGCTCTGTCTCGGTGGAGGATGTGGTGGATGATATCGGATGGCTGTTATACATAAGCCTCCACTCACTCATTCTGCCAACTGAATTCCTTCTCATGTCATCTCATCTCATCTGAACTACAATCACAAGTAAAAAAAGAATACAAAATTCTCACCGCCCAGCTCATTTCTCACTTCACTTTTAACATCACACACTCACACTCTTATTCCTCATTCCTCATACCATCCCCCTCTCATTCTCCCAACTCTCCCGCCCCCGCCAAAAATGAGTCCACATCTCACCTTTTCCCACCCTCATCCCACCTCCTTCCCACCTCCCTCCTATCTCCCTCTGGTATTCCGCTCCTTCCCCGAAGAAAGAACAAGCACAAAAGACAAGAAAAAAAGGATCAATCACCAACCTGTTCAAGGGCCTCAATCCTCCCTGGTCCTATAAAGTATCGTTCTGGGTGAAAAATACGCTCGTTCAGTCCGTCCAACTTGATCATCTTGTCATCATGGATGCTTTAGATTTACGTGATTGCTCTCTGATAAAACTCATATCGATAATGAGGGAAAGAATGAGCCTTAGGATCCATTTTGGGAGGTCGACGTCGTTAGTGTAGTGTTACCCTGTTGTTGATTTTTGTGGTGGCTGAGACAGGGGTTATTGGCCGGTGGCAGAATTTGGAGACAGGTGACTTACCTTCACGTGGACCTGAGATTCATAAGATCGATATTCGGATTCCGTGTGGAAGTTTTCCTTACGAAATATCATTGAATGGATACCTGAGATGCCTGGCTTGGGAAGTTCTGATCACCAATTTGAGTCGCGGTTCAAGTACTCACGGGAAGACATCCCGTACACGACACAAGACACTTCATTTGAATAGCTTTTTGTATTCGGTAACGGGTGACTAAATAACAAAGCTGTTGAGTTTCCATTTAGGTACAAGCGCAGGAGCACGAAGAGACATCTCAGCATAATAGCAGTTTCTTCTCCATCGTATCAATATCTGCCGTCAAGCAGGAAGAACAGATCCCTCATAGTGCTGCACCATAACATCAAGAACAAGAAGCGGATCAATTATACATACATACCGTGTGGCAATACCTCCAGTCGAACCGATCAACAGAGCTGTCACAAGACAGCGATGACTATGCCGTGAAGACTTGGTACAAGGCTGTAATCATGATGTGTCCAAGCCACCGAAGTCGGAATATCCGGGTGTAGGATGATCAGTATTGATCGAATAGGTTGCCGGAGAAGATGGTGATAAAGTACAAGAAGGAAATATCGAATGTGAACTCCTGAGAAAAGCCTTTTTGCGGCGAACACTGTGCAGACAAACAATGCTTAAGGTGCTTTCGTTGGATGCTGTTAGAGCCAAGGTAAGACATCCATAGATATGAGAGACCAAAAGCAGACGAAAAGACTGACTCCTATTTGAATATGTCGTATCGTTACGGTGATTCCATAATATCGTGTGCCAAGTAGAGATCGTGAGGTCAACCAAGACACAGAAAGCAATATGACAAAGCAAGCAATCAGAGCAAGATGTCATGGGCCTGTTGCTTAACGATAAGTACCACCATAGCGCGAGCTTGGTGCCGGGGCCATGCGAGGAGGTACACCGACTGGAGGGCCAACGCCAGGACCAGGACGAGTCTGGATGGCGGGATTGGTACAGAGCATGCCAACACGAGAGCCAAACTTGGATCCTCGAAGAGATACCATGTGCTTACGAATGTGGCTAGCAACAAGCTCGCGGTGTTGAGGGTTGGAATGGGTCAGAATGTACTGAATGAGATAGTTGCCGTACTGATCACTGGCAATGTCGATCAAAGGAATACGAGGACGGTCGTGACGACCTTCGCAAACTCGATCAAGGTAACGACTGAGGAAGTCGGGACCGCCAATCTTGAGACATTTCTCAACAACCTTGGAAGCGAATTGATCCATGCTGTACTCGGAGGCATAGCGAATGACATGGTCAATGGCACGGCTGCGATCAGCTGGGGCACCATGTTCACAAATGTGCTGGATGCACCAGTTTCCAAATTGACCATGAGCGACGATATCAATGCTTCCAAGAACTTCCTCGATGCAAGGTCGCTATACAATGTTAGCTGGGAACAGTGAGAAGAATGGTCTGCTTACCTTGTCCTCCTCAAGACAATTCTCAAAGATATTCTGGACAACCAAACTACCAGTCTCACCAAGAGCAACTTCGTGCCACATGCCATGAAGAGCATCGTTAACATACTTCATGATCTGTGGTGGTGACTCAGTCCATCGAAGCTCGAACAGCTTTTGCCAGACATGGCAAGCATAACGGTGAATAACAGTCTCCGGAATACGCCGAAGAAGCTCATGGACCATGATAGCCTTGTAATCCTCTGGAACAGAGTCAAAGGCCTTCTGCACGACGTGGCACCCGAAAGCATCCATGGAGAGGTTCAAAGTGTTTCCACGGATTGCCTCAGCGATTTTGATAACCTGTTCAGGAGTTCCGTGCTCGAAGCATCGCTGAACCAAGAAGTTTCCGAAACGGTTGACCATCAGTGGATAGGCCTGGGCAACGATTGCCTCGACAATCTCATACTTCTGCTCAATTGTGCCGACCTTGAGCTTCTGCTGAAGAAAGATGGAAGCTTGTTGGTCATTATTGCAAACGATCTTGTCGACGATGTACTTCCAGTTACAGTTGACGGTACGATCGAGAAGGCGGCGATAATTGAGAGGTTCAGTTGTTGGAAGGTACGTCTGGCCTTCCATAGCTTGGTTCTGTGGATCCATTAGTAAAATCTAAGGAGCTAAAAAAGGATTGCGTAGACTTACATCGCCCTTCCATCCAGCGTTAGAGACAGTAAACTCTGGTGCATGTGGAGAAAGTGGGGTACCGATCGGCTGTGGCTGGTATCCGGTGTACATATTAGTCATGCCCATACCGCCCATGCTTGGCATACCAGAGGGCATATTTCCAACCGATCCATATGGACCTGGAGTTGAGGAAGGCGTAAATCCGTCAAAGGAACTGTTGCTACTGGCATAAGGGAATGAGCTGGCACTGCTTCGGTTGTTGTATCGACCTCCACCAGGTTGATTACGTCGACCCAAAGTTGGGGCCATAAGCATGTCTGGGTCTTGCAACATACGATCACCACGGAAGGGTGGAACAGGACCACAAGGCATTGAATCGACAAAGGGTTGGCCATAGCCGCGCTGAATCCATGGGGCTGAGTTTGAGCCTTCGGGAGGTTGAAAACCTGGGAGTGGCCCTAGAACTCCGGCGTAAGGTGGTGTTGGAGCAGTGAAATTTGGCTTGCCACCATTATTCCAAATTGCCCTAGCTCGATTGAAACCGCTGGCAGATAATGCATCACTCGTATCAGAACGAGCATCATCTTGAGCCCATGAGCTGTCTCGGGTGAATTGAGGACGGACAAGTGGTGGAAGATGGTTGAGACGCTCCTCAGCTGGACTCTGCATTGGGTAGTCGGTTTCGGAGGCATTGCCAACAACTTGATCAAGAGTATGCTTGGTAATGCGAGTTTGAGCAAGTTCTTGATCCATACGAGCAATCTTGCCCTTAGCAGCCTCAAGCTCAGCTTTCAGAGCGGCAAGCTCGCTGGCGCTCTGAACAGGGACATCATCACCGAAAACGCTTGGAGGGCTGGTTGTAGGTGCTGTGCTGAAGTTGTAGGCGTCCGTAGCAGGTGTGATTGGTACAGAATTAGTAGCAGAGACATATTCGACGGTACGGTATCGGACGGTATCGTCAGTGGACTTGAGGGCCTCGTTTTGCATGTTTATGGTGGCTTGTTGCTCGGAAAGCTTGGCAAGGAGCTTGTCCATTGGATTGACCTCGTTGGAAGAGGAAGCATCGTGGTTGATCTTCATCTTCTGCAGACGTTAGAAATGGTTCGCCATCATTAGTGGAAGCAGAGATGCGCAACTGACCTTGGGACCAGCTTGGTTGCTGAGCTTGCTCGAACTTAGAGCAGTGGCAGACTTCTTCAACGAGCCTACAGATGGATCCTATGATTTGAATGTTAGTAAATGCTAGTTGTCCTTCCGTTTGGTGCTCTATAGAGGTAGACACCATTGAGTGAGGGGTGTGGGCGAGGATTTGGAAAGATTGTGTTTTATGAAATTTTGGGGTAAGGGGAAGACGACAACGGGAGCGGAAGTCGAGTCTGTACACGAAAGGATGTAACTCTGGGGTGAAATTGAGGTGGTCTTGACATAGAACGTACCATACGAGCCAGAGCCTCTTCGGCTGAGCTGATATTCTCTTGGGAAGAGCCTGCTCTGCTCCCAACCCGACGAAGGGTGGGAGAGCCAGTTGATGCGGTAGCGGACATCTTGATGGAGTGATCTGCTGCAATCCTCGTGGAGAGATTCTTTATCAGTATTGCAGCTTATACAGGGTCTGCGGTCAAGGGAGATCTTGGGAAGATATGCCCGTTGCGGAAGAAGGTGGTGGTGTAGATTGCAGGTAAAGAAGAGAAGAGAAACAGAAAGGAAAAAGGCGAAGATCAGCAGTAAAGATACGAGTCGTAGCTCAGGCGCAACTAGATGGAGAAGGAGCACTTGATCGTACTAGCCTCCACGAATCGTAGGTTGAGTCGCGGTGTTTTTGTCAAGAATGAACGAGGGTGGTGTTGTGAAGTTTTGAGAGAAAGTGCGGTTGAGGTTGGTGTGTAAAATTTGTATTTTGTGCAGGTCGACGACGACTTCGCTAATGCATCACGAGATTTCGATATGATGCAACAAGATAGAGATTGATTAACCTAAGCTTGAAAGGTGAATAAAATCTGAAGAAGTGGCATTTCATATGGACGAATCTTGGACTAGAACGGAATTGATTGGTGATGCTGCTGCACTGGGCCATTGGATATTTTCGGCCCAGAACAGTGTAAAGCATTTTCAGTGCAAGGAAAGAACGAAAGACATTTGCTTCCTTGTCATCATTGAGAATTAAGATGTAAACATCTATAGTCTCGACTTTCGTTTCTATGGGCTCGCAATTCTGCTAGGGTTCTGGGATAAAGAAGCTGAGGCATGGAGCATATTTACTGTACGAGCTGAGCCAGCCAGAATGCTTTCCCTGCTTTTCCCCAGGAGACTTTGCAACAAAGGATGCCAAATTATACAAGGGGGAGTTGGCTGGAGTCCTAGAACAGAAAAATAGAGCGATCTCGAGTCTAACCTGCGCCTGAACATGGTAGAATAGGGAAGAGCATACCTTCCATCTTGTCCTGCCTCCTTCACTTCCAAGCAGTCAAGACAAGTCCGATTTAAATGTCCGTTTTATGCAAGACTCCTGTTGAGTTAAACACAACGAGCACCTTTGTAGGGGTTGGGTATGTTCCCCATTCCTCACGACCACTGAAGACTCTCAATATCCCGTAAGATTTCCCCAAACGCCAATACTGCTACACAGATGCAGTATTTCGTACACGTCCATTCATCCAAATAATTCTGCCCCTCTACCGCTTCTTGCCCTTGAACTTCTTCGAATCTAGAGCCCCTGTTAGCACTATTCCTCCAAGTCAGACGGTCCTCATCCATACCTTCCAGCGTCCTCTTCTTCTTTGGCGCTCCCTTCCCTCTTTGCTTAACGCTACTCAAATTTTAGCAGCCATTCGCCATCCCATGCATAGAGGGCATACATCTTGATGTGTTCCAGTCTATCCTCCTCGGCATCATCCCAAGTCTCCCAGTCCGGATACAGTTTCTGCAGATCCTTAATCGTGGCTACTTTTCTCGGATAGTATGCTGCGAGAGCTGGACCTCTTAATCTCTGTCGTAGGACTTGGTTTCCTAGTCTGAGGCCTTCTGGGTTGAACGTCGTGGAGAAGATCTTGCATTGGGCCTGGGAGAATTAGTAAATTCACAGGCTCGGTACTGGAGGGTGGAGGATGTCATTACCCTCATGAGGTCCAAGATCCGCGATCGAGGGACAGCCATATTGATTGTCAGTCTCCAAGTACGTCGCCGCTAATGATTCAAGCTTCTTACGACGTTCAACATCAAGTCCGAGATTGGAGCCGCATCGCTACCGGATAACGGAATATCATTCTTCCGTACGATTCCACCCGGTCTACAGGCAAGGGTAAACTCATCGGAATTTAGCAATTTCGATAAAAGTACACTCACTCACTGTCACTCCTGAAGATGCAAGAACTATACGATCGAACCAAGAGGAAGTTTGACGGCGTCTCAAGCTCCTCGGGGAGTCAACATAAGCAACAAAAGCATAATGTATGTCTCCTGCATCTCAGTCAGTGGCTCACATTGCGATCGCACGTTCTTACAAACTTATAGGGTAGTCATCGAGAGGATGCAAAAATTCCAAGCTCTATGGAAAGAACTAGGCTTGATCCTAGAACCAGCGTGAGCAATTCCATATCCCCAGCGCAAAGTCGGAAGATCGCCAATCTCCTCAAAGCCCTGGATGAAGCCTTGGAGGTAGATGGCATGGGTCAGACTCTAGACTTCATTGGAGATGTGGCATATAGTCGCTGTGTGGATCTCCGAACATCGCTCAGCTCAGCCAGATCAAAGCTCGATGATGGAGAAATAATCTCAGCTGCAAGCCATCAACAAATCTCACATGACTTTTTCAATGTCCCCAAAACAATATCACCCAACGCTATAACACCTTGGAAATCCTCGACCATACCATTAACCCTGCCTCCACTTCCCGAGGTTCTCAATCCCACGCTTAAAGCGTCTGCTTTTGTTCATACTGGCTGCACAAACGGCAATCCCTACGACTTGAGCTACGAGCGTCTCGAGTGGATTGGCGATGCCTACATCGAGCTTATCGCCACGCTACTGATCTCTCAAACATTTCCTCTCGATCTCCCTGGCAGATGTAGTCATTATCGAGAGACTCTTGTCAAGAACCTAACACTCGCCGATTTCGCCTGCAAATATGGATTCGATAAACGGCTTGTCCTGCCAGATCCAAAAGTCTTCTCAGTCAAGCCAAAAGATAGGACTAAAATCCTTGGTGATGTCTTCGAAGCCTATGTCGCAGCAGTTATACTATCTGATCCTGTTGATGGTTTAATTCGGGCTTCGCAATGGTTAAAGGACCTCTGGAGCATGACACTTGCCAAGGAGATCGTCGCTGAGGAGCATGAGCAGACAAAGAGGAAAGGCGTAAGTCCCATCTGGAATACTCAGGGGGCTGGGCCTGTACCAGACATCAAGTCGAAAGTACCAATGACTGTAGGCCCAAAAGAGACACTGGGGCACATGATCTGTATGGGTGGTGTCGATGTCAAATATGAAGACGCAGGACCTGAGAGAAGGGAAAATAAACTGGTGTTGTTTACGGTGGGTGCTTATCTATATGGCTATGGTGAAAAGCGGCTTTTGCTAGGAACGGGTCAGGGGAAATCGAAGAAGGAAGCAGGAGCCAGAGCTGCGGAGATGGCGTTGAAGAATGAAAAGTTGATAAAGCCATTTGCGAATAAGAAGAAGCTGCTCATGGCTCAAAGACAGTTGGAACAGGAGGCTGTAGATGGTCAGAAAGGCTCATGAAAGAGCATATCGAGAACTGCGTACGGCTTTTGAGCAACGTTGAGATTTGCCTGTCATAAGATATTGTATAAAGATACCCATCAGCGTGTCAAAATGAAACATTGTCGAACAAGACTGCCAGGCTTCTCAGCTAAGGATCAGCTGACAACGATAGAGGTTGAAGAATTCAAGAACAAGTGCATTGCGCCGCGTTCGATGTGTCAATCTGAAGAGGTTACGTGGTGTTAGTGCTTTAGCACTGCTTCAAACTTACCTAGCCGGGTAGGAAATACTTCTGTATAACGAGCGATTGCGAAAACGATATACCTTATTCGGGAAAAGAACTATTTACACCAGAAAAGAAGACAAAAGGTGACGGCATTTCTTACGGTACAACCTAAATCCATCGCCGTCGATACAATTCCGACAATTCAATTCGGTGTGACCGAGATTCTATCCGCCGCCAAGTCCCTTGACTGATATGTAACAAGAAATTGCTTTTCTAAAGACCGACCTGGCACACAACCGTTAGATATCCACATCCACATACACATCGAATATAGGTAGTTTTCTTGAAATTACGTCCAGATCTAGCAACTTACATGTTTCTAAACCTTCAAAATTCTCGTAGCAATACATTACTGGACGGCATCACAAGGAAAACATCTTTCGAAATATGCCCCTCCCCCATCTAATACCTAGTGCACCCCTGCCACCGCCTTCCAAACACCGAGGCTCAACCCGGCGTAACAAGCACGAACACACGCGACAAGAGATGATGTGCATGATAAGGTAATCTCTCCATTTGACTTCCCCGGGAAAAAAGCATCACTTGTACATAATCACGCATCCCATGATAATTACATATTCTCTTCGGACCGGATACTTCTTTGCGGTACCGGATAAATCTAGACTACTTTGGATACCTAATTACTACACACATGGTGTCGCGACATTGTGGACCGATAGCGATTTTCCGCCTCGGCATTGAGCGCATTTTTGTGATTAAGCTTCGAGCTTGATCGTGTTTTGACAGAAGACTCATACATACCAGAAGAAAGCCGGATAGAAAGGGCAATATGGCAGACTCAGTAGGTGCGTATCTCTCTCCTTTACCATGCCCGACCATGAATCTATCAAGCTCAAGCCAAGCCAACATTTTTCTCATAGATAGAGTATTCGTACACGCCCTCAACACGGTAAAGAAGATTCCCAAAACCGGCGCATCACGACCCCCTCCCGCCGACCGACTCCGCCTCTATGGACTTTACAAGCAAGCCATGGAAGGGGATGTAGACGGGGTGATGGAGCGACCCGTGAGCGCGGATGGAGGCGAAGAGGAGCCGGATGAGACGAGGAAGGATAGGGATAAGTATGATGCGTGGGATGCACAGAAGGGCATAAGTAGGACGGAGGCGAAGAGGAGGTACATTGAGGCGTTGATTGAGACTATGCATCGATATGCTAGTACGACGGCGTGAGTGCACGGCATTCTCGTTTTCTCCTGCTATGCTTTGGAAAGGAGGATAAGGTGTCAGGAGTTCATGGGATCATGGGATTGTGCTAATGCAAGGGATAGCGACGCAAGGGCTCTAGTAGACGAACTCGAATTCGTCTGGGATCAAATCAAAAATAACAGCGCATCATCCTCCAACTCCTCCCCTGGCCGAGGCGTACCTTCATACACAACCCAACCGCGACAATTCCAACAACCTCTCTCCGGAAATGATGGCCCAATGAGAGTTCTCAGTCCCATGTCCCAGGACGATGAAGCCGAGCGGCGATCAGGCTTTAACGACGTTTACGACCAGGATGAAGACGATGAAGAAGACGGCTTTGGAGCCACCGAGAAGAAAGATGCTAAGACATCGAGATGGAGACGTTCGGTTGAACACGCGTTCACGAAAATGACGGCTGAGATTGCAGCACTAAGAGAGCAAATATCTACGGGTAGGGAATGGCAGGGGAAGAAGAGGAGATCGGTTAAAAGTTGGGTTGCCTGGGTGCTGTGGTTGGCTATACGGCATATGCTGGTGGATGTGATGCTTTTGAGTATCTTGTTACTTTGGATGAGGAAGAAGAAGGATAGGCGCATTGAAGATTTGGTGAGGGAGGGGTTGAGGATTGGGAGGGAGTATGTTAGGAATATATTGCCTGCAAGATGAGGAAGACTTTGGACACTCGGCACGACTTTGAAGTCACGATATCGGACTTTGGAAGCCCGGATCGAAGCTTCTCGTACCTGAACAATTCCGCTGAAACGTCGACGAACTCAGCTTATAAAGAGGGATGACGATTCACATTGCACGAAATCAGCTCACCGAAGATCAAGTCAATACTGTCCAATTCTTATTTTACTACAATGGCAAGCCAAGCCAGATTATCTACAACAATTGTGCTCCGCCCACCACTATCTCTCTCAAAGCTCAGATCTACGAAGGCATGCCCTCAATCTGCGCTGCGCCGTCAAGAGCAGGAACCCATTGAACACGCTCCTTTACATAAAGCTCTCCTTTTGGTGGATTATTATCCGCCCATTTGGGATCATCGAAAATACCGGTCTTGATGATAACGGCGCCGGGGAAGGACTCGCCGGTTCGGAAAAGAGTGGTACCGCAATCGGGGCAGAAGTGAGAGGTTATCTTCTTGCCAGAGTCGGCTTGCTTGGAGATCTCTTTGGGCTTGCCTAGATTGGTGTCAGAGAGTTGTGGGAGAGGGATGGGGCGTGAGGAATAGATGGGAAGGAGGAAGGAACGTGAATAGAGGGGAATTGGAAAAGGTCACATACCTTCGACTTTGAAAGTATCCTCGGGAACAACGAGGTTGTTGCTGTAGCTTGCGCCACCGATCTTCCGACAGTCAAGGCAGTGACACAAAAGATGAGCGTTTGGCTCTCCGTCGAAGTTTACGCGGATCTGAAAGAGGGTCTTCGTCAGCATATAACACTCATACACTATATATAGAACTTCGAAATATGTAATATTACTCGAAATACTCATGATGAACGAAAGCAATCCGTAGGGCTGCAAGCTGCACAAGGCATGTCATTGATGCATAATAGAGTGCATTTACATACCTTGTTACAGAAACAACCACCTGCCGGCATCTTGACGACTTATTTGATAGGGTCGGAAAATATAAATGTAAACAGAGTATCGTGTTATTACTCGTTCAACGACCGAATGTCATTCAAGCACCTTGACAGCTATCCCTCTACTATATATACCTACCTGCTCCTCCCTTCTACACTATCCACCTACGCAACGCCCTTCCTTCCCCTCTTGTCAATCAACCCCTCCCTTTCCTCCGAGACTCAACCCACTTCCAACTACCCGGGCCAGGACCGAGCACCGTACTTTGGAGGTCTAGGTAAAAGCTCGAATGACGAACGTCATGTCATGTCTTTTATCGCTTTCGCATGGATGCGCTAATGTGAGATGCGGGGTGAAGGGCGTCGGATCTGGATTCTCCCGCGTTTGATCAGTAGGCGGGTGGATGTGGATGTGGATGTGGTCCATTACCTCGGATGTCATTTATTCTCCGGCCAATATCGATAGCGCTTCGAACCTCTTCCTAATGATGTTGTTGCGGATAGGGGCATTTATTCGTGGTCTGACGGTAGGAGAACAGGCCTTGGTAGGTGTGTAATCATTCGAGAGCTGTGAACGAGAAACGCGGACGCGGGGGGGATCTTGGCGCTGTGAGTGGCTTTTTATCTTACTTGCTACATAGGTAATTTAATTATGTTCCCTGCTTGAAGGTTTGTTCCTTTGCTTCAGCATTCTTTTCAGTCGACCATATTTGCAACAATCTACGTTAAATTTACCTCCATTCCGCGGTTGTCTTTTAGAATAACAAAAGTCAAATCACGAAATCAAAGAACAGCTGCACGATCTAGGTAGATCCTTTCTGTAGGATATGTATCAAAGCGTGTTATATGCTCTTTTATTAGTTACCGATAGGTGGTTATCGGGAGCAGTCTATTGCAGTGTTGATGTTCGCTAAAGTGAAACGAGAACCTCCTCTTTTTCTCTTCCTGTCACACGAGATCCAGTTTGATCCGATCATAAAGCAGACGAAATCGGATATCTCTCTAATGACTCCTAGACGCTCCAAAAAGATTATAAGTTAGTATTGAATGCAGTCTCTCAGATTGCGGAACATATCACGCTTTCGTAAAATTTAGAAACCGATACTTTCCCACGTCGTACAGTGGATTTGATTGAGTCTCGCGGCTACTATTTGCTACTTTTAGATAGATACGGATCGTCCTATTGTGTGAAGAGAGCTCGAAAGGCGTATTGTAGTCCCCTAATGCGAGATATTTCCTGGAACCTGTTTTGGGCAGAAACAGGAGCGAAAATTCTCGTTGATGATTTTACCTGTGACAGCACGGATATCGTAGATATCGCGGATATTTGGCAGTCTGTTTTTTCAGAATGGATGGAAGGACGCAATAAATTACCTAGTGGATAGGTGAGTGCAAGTTACATGAAGTTTAGCATGTAGGCAAGAAATATTAACAAATATTTTAAGCAGGAAGCTGAGCAGGCGAATCTTAGCAACCTCTACCTTGCAGTCTTAGATTAGAGAAAAAGAACAATGATGATTTTGACCTAGGTTAATCGTGCAATGTTCCCATTTCTTAGTCATGATAGAAAAATGTGGTCACTAGAATCGCTAGATTTCGAAAAATGGTCGGATTTCAAGAATATAAAATAAATAACTTTTATTTAACTCGATTGAATATTCAAATCGCGGCGGGTGACCATCCTAAAATCTACAGAGCTCATGCATAATAAAGTAATGCAATCGCAATTACTCCTTTGAAAGTTTCTTCCGCTGGTCTCCTGTGCATCATGTCTTGAAGCCATCGAAGAAGCAGCAAGACAGCGCGGACAGCATCACGACTTCCTTCTCATAAGCGAGCTCCATCCTGATTGGTCAATCTCGGCGCCTGCCTCGCGGAAGCAAACAGATACGGAAACCTGCAGATAGCAAATAAATATCGGCATGACAGGAACGAACCCGCCCCCACCAGATGTACAAATTTTCCTCAATCATCGTTCCACGAGTTGGTGTTCCACTGCTTCAAATCGGACGAGAAAGCCACGAGTAGCTCAGCCAAACCTCGGTTTCAGTTCCACAGATCGCTCGCTACCAATCCTTTGGGCTCCCGAACTCGAAATTGAAGGCATTAATCAGAGAGCTGTGATTCTGTGAGCAGCTGGAGGGTGGTTGCATCAAATCAAAATAAATAGTGATGCCTTCTCCACAGGCTCCACCACATCGTATTGTGGAGTCAGAACACACCAAGGCAAGTTTCAAGGCATCCTACTCACACTTGATTGTTTACTTTCCGTCCTCTTCTGAAATCTACACACGTGATATCTAAAGCAGACACCTTTCGAGGAACGCATCCAAAAGCACGTTTATCATTTATTCTTCGTTCTTCCTTCTTACATCACCAGTATTAAATGTTCGAACTAAAAATTTCATGTCTAATGGCCAAACAGAATCAGGATGCATCGACAGATCTATCTCGAGCAGTTCTTCTCCCCTTCTCCGGATTTCGACCCCCTCCGCTGAGTTCCGAAACTCCTCTTTCGCAAGTCCAAAGGATACAAAAGGTCATTGAAAATGTCGAGCATCATCAAACCTTGGTCAGAGAAAATTCGGTAGCTCTGGCTGAGGAAAAAGCAGCGAACATGATCGAGAAATCAGAGCAGGATTTGATTGATATGGGAGAAGTGGACATGGAAGATAACCAGCAAGTCGTAGAAGATCGAAGGCAGAGAAGGAGAGAGGTTGATGCGCAGATGAAGTTCATGCAGAAGCCAACCCGTAAGGGTGCTACGCCTGAAGACTATACGCAAATGGTCAGAGCTGGAATGGGCCGGATGATTGCACAGAGCAGTGGACAAAGTCGGAAACGTCTAGCATCTGGCGAGCTGAAAATCAGTGCGGCGGATCTTGATACCAAAGCTAAGCCACGACTTCCTCATACCATTCGCAGAGATGTTTCCACAAACCTACAAGCACTGGTCAATGATAGTACAGAGCAGCTTGAAGCTTACGACAAACTCTCATCTTCGACACTCAACCATTACAAGCAAGCTCTAGCGCGTCGCAACTCAAGACCTGACCCTCTTCCTGCGCCCATGGCAGACAGATCAGTTTTCGATACTATTAAACCCACACCACAACCATCAATGGAAAACACACGTCAGCCTTCAAATCTACAAGCAAGAGCAGATCCCTCCTCTCCATCACCTGTCAGGAAAGGGTCGATACTAAAGAATACAACAATTTCACCACAACGACCGAAACACGTACCTATCGCCTCCATGGACTCTCCATCAACCCCTAAGAAAGTCAGATTCGCACCAGAATCAGAATCAGACTCAATAGATTGGACAACTCCACCACCGCGAGCCATAACTGCTGCAGTCACTTCTGCTTCTGCCTCATCGGGATCAATAGACTGGACAACGCCGTCGCCACGAGCTGCAACAGCCCCAGGTACTTCTGCTTATATTTCCCCATTGCCCAAGGAGAAGAAAAGTCTTAGTCCTAAGCCTTCTAAATCTCCTAAATCTCCTAAATCCCCGAGAGATGGTGGTCTAAGGAGAACAAGTACTGGTATGCCGATTGCTGGATCGTCAACCTCCAAGCCGGCTAGGAAACTGGAGACTTTCGAGCAGTCGGCCAGACGATAGAGTAAAATGGAACAAAAGGGTCGGGCTTTTAGTGTTTTGTTATGGTTTACAAATTTGTTTCTTTAGCTTGACGTATGGATAGTTGGAGTCAAAAGATATGGCATGGCCTAGAGTTGAGAGCAAATGAAAGTGTAGTGATACCCCAATAAATGTTGTCTTTTTATTTTGTCTAAATGGTTGGTGTTGGGTGTAATGCTTTGGTTGTAGCTATGGAATGACTTGCAATGATTGTAAGATAAATAATAAGATGTGTTTCTGCCGTTCAAGGTGGATAATTCATCCCCCACGCCGGAAATCTTATGTGTGCCAAAGCCAAGCTTTATCTTCCCCATTTGATGTCGGATTCAGTTCACAAAAAGCTTCATCAAAGCCGGAATTGGTGATTACTGTTGGAATAATGGAAGCTTCGTAATGGAAATTACCTTGATATGGAAGTGTCAAATCGAGTAAGGAAAGGGTTCAGCTGACAGCAGATATACCCGGCTTCAGAAGAGGGGCCTTCTCAGAGCAAACACTCAGACACATAGGTAGGATGAAATGATGATCCTTGCAGAGCACTGTAAACCTCCACGATGAAGATGTAGGACTCTAAACAAAATTTGGCATTCTCTATCATAGCCTGTTCATAAGTATCAAGGATTGATGTTTATTCCCAGATTCGGTGTCGCCATTTTCTCAGATTAGATAAAGATGGCGAGTGCGGATGCAATGTCACCTCTCGACTTCCACCACTTATCGAGAAGCGTCCGCCCGTACTGTTTTCCCGTTTCCACTTCCGTCTCAGATATCACTAAACTAAGAAGATGTTCTAGCGTTGCGCTGCCCTCGGTTCATCCGCTTTTACTTGCGTTTCGTTTCCGGAAGAAAGCGGAAATGCTGAAGAGTAAAAGTCACTGGATTTCTATTTTGACTTCAATATGTTAATTATGATACTCTTCAGTCGACGCTGGATAAATCGATTGTGAGGCAGGTAGAGTTACTTTGATACAGCGGTCAAGGACATTGTTACATAATTTATATCCAAAAAGCCAATTGATCGTTTAGTTATAATTGAACAGGGAATTGTACTATCCTCTGTACTCATGTTTTGTGTTTCGAGGAAGAGAACATAAATCGAATTCTTGCCACGACACAATAAGTCGAAACCATCTTTAGTCGATGGTGTAGGTGAGCTCAACTCGAGCTTCAAGCCGGGGAAAATTACGGCAAAAACCCTAGTCTGACGTGAAAGCACTGCTATCTATTACATTCTGCTACTCCCGCATCCGAAGACCTCCTTGACAGAGCAGGATACTCCCGATCTAGGACAATACATCAAAGTAATCGTCGCCTATGTCAATGCATTGACACTCTCTGTCATCTCTCCACTCCCTCCAAAGCTCGTCAACCCTGGCCTTCATTTCTGGCGTCGTGATAGTCTGATTGTAAATCAAGGTAGGTTGGCACCACACCTGACCCCTCCCACCACAAATAGACTTCCCCTCCAACTGAACGCGTTCCTCAGAGATCTCCATCGGAAAAAGTGGAGCGATACCACATAGATCAAGTTTGAGGCAGCATTCAGCACAAAGTCGGGAATTGGTATGCTCGGCCGTCTCGATCGTTTCGTACATGATTAAATCTTGCGATAATCTCTTCCTTCCAGCTTCCGCACCCATGCGCCTCTCCCACTCGACCAACTCGGGTTCAGAGACCAAGTAGACGGTCTTGACATTCTTGAAGAAGTACAGGATGCAAGCCAGGTAGTTCTCATACGAACCAATCGCCTCAGTCAAGAGGTTGCTATTCAAGGCTAACTTCTCAACTCTAGCTAGCTCGTCCTGACACATGTACGGCAAGACGTCTTGGACGATAGACTCCGCTGTTGGTGCTTCCGTACGTTTATCGAGGTACAAGGTGTCGCTCCGAAAGTTGAAATAAGTCTGGGCGATGGAGCCTAGGGCCGAGAAGCTCCTGCTGTAGACTTTCGAAGCGACTTGATAGGATTCTTGGCACGCGAGAAATAATGCTGGAATAGGTCTGTCTGTGTCGAAACCCATTGCATAATGGTTCCAAGGCCGTCCCCGAATGCGGTCTATCCGGTCGAACTTCTTCTTGCGTCCATGATAATGTCCGGAAATTTTACCACAACATCTATCGTCCACATGATGGTTCGAGGAGACACTCTCGACAGCGTGATAACATTCTGATATACGTTGCTGTCTCAAATGAACGATTTTAGGCTCGATCGTTTCTTCCCAAATCAGGAGACGGATCTCCACAGGCAAATCAGAAAATCGAGGAAATTTTTGTTCCATTACCGGGGATTTCAGAGCCAGCTTGGTATGATCAAGTGTGGAAGATATCAAGTGAGGTGCAATGATACTTGATGCGAACAAAAGTACTGTAGGAGGCAAATAGCACAAACAACAGACAACGGCAACGAAAGGTTTATCTCAGCAAAACGTGTACAGCCGTAATTTGCTGACTCAGACCAGGAGGTTTTTTGCCTGGACGCCCCCTGCTTCGAGGGATGGCACGGACCACGTGATATAAGAACGACCCGCCTACTTGGGTGATCTCATTCGATCGATGCTCTCTCGCAATCAAACAATCATGTATGGTAAAGAGACGGAGAGTTGGGTAAAATGCAAAAACTTTTTGAAATCAACTGTAATCGTGTTAGTTCTCTGTCGGACGTACGGACCGAAAAAACGAATCATAACTTGCGCGGATACGTGAGATTTCGGTAAAACAGTATCTCTGTCACATAGCTTCGCTACGACATCAGCAACACTAGACTGCGCTGGCCACAGAAAAAGATATGTCAGGCCCTACGGTCATGTCAGAAGACGGCAAAAGATCATTCACAAGGGCCACGAACTGTCACGAAATGTGCACACCACAGCGCACCACACCGCTCAGGACTGCCGTTGGACCACGAAACCTCGCAAGGTTCCATCAATGATGGCTTTGGGCGTTGACAACTTGATTGAGCTTCGCAGTTGTTCTCGAGGGTTCAATTCTGAGTCATATTGTCGTGGTTGTGAAAATCTTGCATTTGATCCGTGGAACTTGGAGTTTGAGGTCGGCCATAGCGCTCTTGAAAGCAGGATCCTCGAAGAACTCAGTAAAATCAGCGGGCAATGGGGTCGACTCAGGGACTCTGTGATGTGCGGCAAGATCGGATTTGTAGCGTTCCCTTCTCTTACCCACGATATCGATCAAGGAACGCCTTCCAGATGTACAGTATTCGCATACCAGCGACACGATTGCAATATTCTTGACATCCCCGCACTTGAATAATATAGCAGGCAAGTAATCTTCTGCTCCATAATTCCCTCAGTCGTACTCTTGAACAAACATGACGCCGAATGAAAGTCCCACGTTTTATATCGCAAGCTCACCCGTCTGCAAGGAGTTGAAGATGCCTTCAATGACGTTTGGTGATCTAGTGCCATACCCACCGAATCTCTTCTGGGGGCGTCATGAGATTGTGTTGTTGTATAGTGTATCGAGCTCAGAGCAAAAGGGGTTTTGAGCGATCGTGCCGAAAGTAGGAAAGCTATTTGAGTAGAACGTCAAGGCGACCTCCCTCGGACCGTGGCATGCGAAAAGAATAGCGGGAGCAGGTTCATCGGTATCAAAATATACGTAAGGCCAAGCTTCTGTTGGGCCATGGCCGTGCCTGAGATCATGAACGTGAATTCGTGCGCATGATTTTCCACCACTTCTGAAAGCACTGTATCTGTAACCGTAGATCGTAGGCGTCCTTTCAAGATGATTTTTAGCCAATGGCACCTCCTCGTCTCCTTCGTTGAGCTCAAGGTGCATGCATTCAAGTATATGGCGAGGTCTGATGTGAACTACTCGCGAAACCACGGCGGCTTCTCACATCATAAATCGAAGTTCCGGTGGAAGACCCCCAAATTTGGGGAACGAGAGGGTCTGGGAAGTATCTGAAGCCATGACATTCCAAAGGTGGATCGGATCCGAGGTGTTGATGACTTTCGGCAGCGTCCCGTTGAAAGGAACAATTGATAAGTTAGTCCTGTTCGTTTTAAGAATGAGCGGGGAAGCCAAGGTCAAAAATAGCGGCCACTACTACAGTACAAATTGTCGGGGATGAATTGCTTTATGTTGGAACTTCGTTAAATAAGTACGCTGGCTTGATTGTGAGCATTATTGAATCATTTGTGTTAGAGAGTGTATAGTACCTTTCCAATTTCCTACCTGAACATCTTTCAACTGCATCTGACAATCGTCCCATCTTCTCACAAATATGCTGACGGCGATGTTCATGTAAATACAGCTGGAGTCGGTGAGGTTGTCCGGTCAAGAGACTAGCGAGTCATCGAAACTTGATCTCCACACCTTGATCAAGTTTAGACTAGCTTTAGGACTCCAAGATGTAGCCTCAGCAAAATCCCATGAGTTTATCGGGACGTTATAACTCGCTATTGTAGAATTCCGGCCACACTTCTGTGATATCTGAGCCTGCAAACGAGTTCAAAGTTGCCCTGCATCATCAAAGCAGCGATATGAGTAAGCAAAAGTCTATTCAATCATTTCTTTTATCAGATGGCGCTAACCCCGGCATAATCTACTTTAGGGTTTCTTGGTATGGAGACCTTTTCGTTATCTGATCGCGCTAGAGCTCGGGATGGAATGCTTGCTGGTTGAAACTGCCGAACAGCGAATAGAAAGTCACATGTGCGAACAGCAAATCAGTCTGCAGAATTCTAAAGTCTTGAATAAACTTACATTGCTTTCAATGTGACCCTTGGGACTTGGGAAGCCTTGAGTGGTCCACTTATGGTCGAACGTTAATGGCGCAATATGTACTCCTCATCCTCCTTAGTGCAGGTCTCTCGCAAGGGCACATCCCACTTCCTTTTTGGAGAAGAGGGCGGTGACCGACGATTTTAAGTCTCTTCGCACAGTATTTCAGCACTTTCCCTTGCTAATGTTGCTAAGTTCTCTTAAAGTACACGATGTTTTCCTTACGTTTCATCTTTATCAGCACTATCCTTGCTTTGTCGGTTGCGGCCAACGCGATTGATTGTCTGGAAGGTATCGTGACGGCGACCGGCAAGTTTACTTTCAACGCAACGGACGATTACTACAATAACCTCTGCCACGGAGAGTTTTTCTTGACTTCGGTCTATGCGGCAGCAAAAGTATATTGTACACCAGAAGAGATCGTAGCAGGGTCAGCCGCCATTGGCAAGACTTGCAGCGAATATGGATTTACTGTGTTGACTCCATATGCGGAATTTGCGCCAATACTTACAGATGCTTTTATCAGTAGTCTACCTGTGGTCAATTTCGAAGATATTGTCGTTGAGCCCACGAGAAATACGTCTGTTATTGTGTCCGAGTCTCTGTACAAGACAGGCAAGAATACCTATGTAAGTCCCACGTTGCTCCTCGCTCTATGACTCGTTACTGTGGCTAAGTTGAATGAAGGCTGTATTCGTCCAATCTCTGGCACTCGATAGCCGTTATGGGTGAGAAATTTTTCATTGCAGTGTCTGGTAGCATACCCCTGGTCCGGTTCAAGATCATAGTAGTGTGTTGAGAAGACGTTGTGCCGGCTCTGCAGTAATGACGTTGACACAAAGTCCACATGAGAAATACCATCAAGATCATTGTCTTGGTCAAATACTTGGTTTCGGCTCAGAGAGTCCATTCCGCTAACGCTATCCTAGTTGGGGTGTTTATGGGTTTTGGTGTGGTATTCTGCTGATAGGAATTGTGACTCGATTCGTCAAATTTCTCGCTCACAAGATGCAACAAAATCATCCGGTTGATGTCACAGCACTCGAGTCTTGCTCATATCCAGCCGTGTACACAACAGCTCAGAAAATCCGAGGATGGTCTCAGGCCAAAATCATCCTTCCACCTCTCATTGGAACACACCATCGACGCTTGCTTGGGGGATTTACTATCCCGACTCGGATACAAAGCTTCGTAGTTCTTGCTTACTGGGCATGGTCCATCATAATCTGCGCTGTCAGTTACAACATCTTTTCGCCGAATATTTAGTAAGTCCTCAGCGTTCTTCCATGTGTCACCTTCCACCCATCAATCTGACATTTCATAGCTACACAACAGAGGTACAGGCATGGCGCTATATTTCCGATCGGACGGCTGTTATGTCATATGCGAACTTGCCCGTGATGTGGATGTTCTCGGGCCGTAATAACGTATTTCTATGGGCTACTGGTTGGGAGTTCTCTACGTTCAATCTATTCCATCGACATGTCGCCAGAATTGCCACTCTCCGAATAATGACTGACACTGAGGCACTCAATCTCGATTGTGATTCGCAATGAGATTGTGGTGAGGTATGGAAGGAATGGGGGATGGATGCAGAGAGAGGATATCACAGGTAAGAAAACCAAGTCGAGTCAGAATAGAGTATATAAGTAAGCTTAGTTAAGCAGAACGCTATTCATCAAGCATGAAAATCAAATTAGGATTTGTTCTGTCGTGGTCGCCGCGATAGTTTGTTTGGTGTTTTCGTCGCCACAACGCACGACTCAAGCCCAGGAAGTATAATCAGACTTTTTGGGCAAAAGGATATCCGTTTGCGAGCCTCGGAAGACTTTAAATCAACGTGCGAACCCCATTACCCCCACAGCGAGTCGTTACTGGTAAAGCACTGGTCCTTAGTTGCAAACGGTGGAAGCTTATCTATCTTGCTTCTATAATTGTTGAGAAACTGGCAAAAAATTAATTCTTCCCCTGCCTATCGGAAGGCTCGGCTCAATTGTTTAATATGCATTTCTATAATATTTACAACGAAAACTCAAGTCATCTTAGTATTTTTGGTGGTATGCGAATATAATGTGAAGGGGCGTTACCACAGCTATTCTCAAGACCAAGAAAGAGTCTTGAATTGTAAATGTAGGTTACCTATCCGTTGCCTTAGTTTGCAACTCCAAGTCTTAATGACAGATTTCGGGGTCCAATTGGCAGTGGGAATCCCGTATACAATTGATCGAGATACCAGAAAGCTGCTGTGGTGAAAACAACACTAGTTGCCCCGACTAGGAGGCGCGATGTTTCAACCCGCGTTTCTGATAACCGAGCCGAACGACAAAACACCAACTGATGTATGGCACCACAAACCTCGCAGTCCTCGCTCGCTTGGGCGTGTTACGATGTTTCCAAGCACCGCGATTGGTAAAGATCAAGGGGAATTTGTCGGACCTTCGTTCCGTCTGATAGATTTCGTCGCCTTTGGGTGTGTGGCAGTCATGGTTACCCCATCTTTTCGATTATCGATGAAGGGATGGCTCGAGGATGATTTGGTAGATTGGCAAGGATCATTGAAGTACTGGACGATGCGACAATATGGTGCGGATGTCATGATACCCTCTGCGGGAGATCTGTGCTAGGTTATTTCGACGTTAATCAGGATACCTACCCACTTTGTTGCTTTCCTTTGCTTTTGCATCCCATCTTCAGTTCTGTTCTTGCTCATCAGTCGTCGTTCCTCTTCGCAGACCACGCCTCGGGCAGCAGGCTGTCAAGATGTCTTTCTTTTTTCGTAATTCTTTCGTTGTAATTGTCTTCACTCTATTGGTACATTCAGCTTCAGCTTCCTCCCAAAGCTTGCAGGACCAAGTCAGTCAGCTTCCTGATTGCTCGAAAAACTGCATTTCTTTAGCTGCGGCCAATGCTGGCTGCGTAGCTGGTGACTATGCTTGTCAATGTAAGGCGGCAGGAGGACAGAATTTCCTCGGTGGGATAATTTCAAATGTCCTTGGATCAGTTACAGGCCAGAACACCTGTTTGCTGGACGCCTGTGGTGCTGCGAATGCTGCCAGTAAGTTGACTCGATTAACGACTCTACGAATATCAACCCGGACTGACTTTTGCAGACACTCAAATGATCTTCAAGCAAATCTGTGATATAGTCAGGCCAACGGTATCGCCAACTTCAATAGCTCCTGCTGAAATCACTCCACCGCCACTTCCAGTCGATGAACCGATATTTACTGAGTACTCCACGGCTCCTGTGGCCGAACCGACTTCGACAGAACAAATATCACCACCATTTCTGAGTACCTCATCTTCTGAGTCCGTAATGCAAAGCAGCACGGCAATTTCTTCGCCTGTCGTCCAAAGTACGCCAATTCCAGCATTTGCTCCTCCTCCACGCGCCACAACATCGATTCCCTCTCCTTCACAATCCTCAACTCTTTCAACAAGCTTTCCACAAACCACCTTGACAACTGTCAATTCGGTACCAGCGTCCTCGACTCTGGCAGCAACCAGATCTTCGGAACCACCATCTTCAGCATCAGCCATACAGGCCTCTTCTACATCCCAGGTATCCCCAACAATTGCAACAACTTCAAACACACCAACTCTCTTTCCAACTACTTCCACCTCGGCATCAACACCACTCTCCGAGTCCGCGAATACAAGCCCAACTCGGCAGTTTCCCTCCAACACACCTAGTCCAGCGTCCTATCAAGCAGCAGCCGACCAAATCAATTCATCCGTTCGCGGCACTCAGAAAAGCATTAGACCGCGTCTCTCTCAGGCCGCGGTAGTCGGTATCGTACTAGGCTTCCTTGCGCTCACCATCCTCACCACAGGCATTTATCTCCTTTTCAGAAGACGACAGCAGGCGATCAAGAGGCGCAAGCAGCTGGCGAAAATGAGTACTATGACAGCGATGAGTAGGAAAAGTGGAGAGATCACCGTATATTTAGATCTTGGCTTAGGGGATGATGCAAGACCGACTTTGCCAGATGTGGGACGAGGTTCGGCATATCGTTCAGGGTCGAGAGGGGGGCTGAACTCGCATCCTTCAGCGACTGATATTCGATGAAAGACCCTTCAACAAATCACACCACATCGAGTCATCCGCTTGAAAGGTGTGAAACGAAAACTACCAACATACAATCCCAAGCCTCCGTTCTTGGTGAGAGAACATCCAACCTTTACATATCGACTGGTTGGATAACTCCTTATTCGATGGGAGAATGCAAGGCATCGAAGCCAACTTCATAGCTTCGGGATTCCGGGCATAGAAGACTTCCATTACATACTTGGACTTCGCCGACGAGGAAAGAAACGATACAGAATTCGCTGACATCGAATCCTGTCATGGCCCATCTCCACAGGGAAGGTTCTTGATCTTCAAATGAACCAAGACCATATTGTGTGAAGATAACCAGGCCGGCTCGCTCTGTGTAGAAGAACAGATTAGAGCCAAGTAGAGTGAAGAGGAAAACGGGGTGGATATCGCTGCAGGTGGTCAGCTGATGCAGTACCACGAAATAATAAGAGGAGGGAATTAGATTCACTTATTCACAATAAGGAGAGATAGATGCTCCGAAGGTGGCAAAGACGCCTGATTAGAGGGAACTCGATTACCTATTCTTAAATTATAAAATGATATCAAATTCTTCAGCTGAATTCGCACCATCTCTCATGATTTTTCAAGTTGTATGATGTTTTGAAGCTGGTATATCAATTTCAAAAACGTGAAACTTACCACATACGACCATAGACTGGTGAAAACTGGGCATCGCGTCCGCTCTGCCATACACAAGCACCAGATCGGCAGATTAGTAGTTGGGTGGGTGACCACCAGCGAATACCTGCTGTTGTATGTTTTTATCTTTTTGCCGATTCTAAAATTTTTGTTGATTCTGACTCAATTGCCTGCCTGCCGGCTAGCCGTTACATTTCCAGATTTTGAGTAGAAAATTCATCTACTTGGACAGTTGTTCGATTGAAGCAAGCTCTTCTTTCGGCTTAGTGAAGTTTCTTTTTTCACTAGCCAGATGTGGGTCTCATGAAGTACACCTTTTGCCACTCTAGCTTGTGATCGTACTGCACTTCACATTGCACTTCTGCTCAGGTTCTCCATGGGAGGAATAACAGACCGATTTTGACAGACGAGGATACTAGAACTCAAGGGAAATAATACTCTATTTCTCGGCACAACGCAGATTAAGTCGATTTCTGTCTACCTAATCCTATTCCTTACCTATAAGTCTAATAGTAGTCCGGATAAATATTATTTATTCTAATATAGCTTAGAAGAGAGTGTAACGGGGTTGAGGTTAAGCTCTCACCAACTACGCCATCTGGACCAAAAGATCACAATATACTGCGCAAGCAGTATACGCTTAACACCGTACATATACAATCGACTACCACGTGACCATTACAGAGAGATATAGTATTAGTATATTAAGTAGCTTAAGCTATTCGGGATAGAAGCTACTTATACCTCGTAGACGTTTTAAATAAAGGAGATATTCGGGAATCGAGAGCCGCCTTTCGAATTATTAATAAAGAGATTAGAAGGGAATTAGAGAAGAAGATATACGAGACTATCTATACCTAAGGTTTATATATTACTTCCGCTTAAGTATTCGTAACTTTTATTAAATGATTCCGGGACGGATTTACTTAAGTACTATAAACGCTAGTAGATAGAATTAGTTACTTAAGCCTATCTGATACTCGCCGCGAGAACTAGAACTCCTTATCTATATCAGAGGAAAGCCGACTAAGAAATTAGTACGATTAGGATAAGGGTAAGGGATAAGCGGAACCCGAACCTACGCTTTTGATATTACTACTTAAGAGAGTATATAGTTACTAAGAGGATAATTATAACTTCCGCGAATACGATTAATATAACTCTAGGGATCCTGATCCCTTAAGAGAACCCTTAAGAGTCTTAGAGTATTTCCTAGGAACTTATCGCGATAACTCTAATTATCGCTTAGACTATAAGCCTCTATAAGAACGAGATTTCTACTTAGTTAGAGGTTCTTACTTACTAAGAGACTACTTATCCTGAGAATATCCGCTTAGAGATTATATACTAAGAGACTATTACGCTGAAAATATTCCTTCTCTTTATATAAGAGACTTTCCTTATAAGAGTTACTACTCCTATAACTCTTACCCTCTAAGAGATACTTACTTACCTCGGGAAACCTACTAAAGTAATAACTCTTACTCCCGGGAACTATACGTTAAACCTTAAGGCTACTAACGCTCCGGCTATAACTAACTAAGCGGATACGAATATAAGTATATCTAGCTTAGAATTAAGCTCTTACTACGCGTAGAGGAATACGATAGACCTAAAGAGTATAACCCTTACGCTTAATATAATCCTTATATATAACGCTACTTACCTAAGGAGAACTATTTCTCTTATAGTCGCGATAGAGGGTATATATTCGAAGGTATTAAAGGCCTACGGGTAGACGAGGTTAAGTCTTATAATAATAGCTCTTTAGTATACGCCTATACTAAGAAACTAGACTTCTTAGCTTCTTCTTATAGCGCTATACGAATACTAGTTACCTTACTACTATATATAAAAGGATAAGCCGAAACCTAGTTTATAGAACTAGACCGGGAAGTTAAAACTAGAATAATATACGATCTTAATAAATAGCAGGTATAACTTATCGACCGATTCTATATTAATATATCTATAGCCTTAGTAGAGGCAGATAAGCTATCTTTTACCTTTAAAAATAAGAGTAAGCTTAACGTTTAGGAATATATTATAAAAAAACATAAGCTTTATATTAAGGCCGGAGAAATAAATATAGATAATATCGTCTGAAGAATATACGATAGCCTTAACCTAGTATTAGCTACTACTATCTCCTTTAAATATTTCGGGAATTCTATAGCTAATTTTATATCTAAGGTATATATAGCTAAGCCCTAGGCTAGAGTAGCTTACTTATAGGTATAAAACTAGTTTAATAAGTAGCGTCGCTAGATAGAAGAACTTAAATCTTCTATAGATAAGCTAAATCGCGATAGATATAAGCCGAATAATCATAAGAATATTACTTATTACGTAGTCCTAGCTAGCTTAGTAAAACTAAAGCTAGACCTCTTTAATATACCTATAGCTAACGTTCCACTTATAATAATAGTACTTCTAGCTAGAAGACTCCCTGCCCTGATCTTATCTAAGCTAGAGGGAGCTACTTAAAAGTACTCTTATAGATATTATAGATTATAGGAATATTTTAATAATTTCTATTATCTTTAAGGATAGAGATAGCTTCTAATACGTTAAGTTAAGGCCTTTATAGTAGATACTCAGGGGTACGAGGATAATAACTATATAATAGTCCTATAGGAAGAATTTAAATTATAGTAAGACTAGAATAATAATAGAGATTCCTAAATAGGAAACTACTATAGCGGCACCTAAGGAGCGGTAGCTCGCCTAACTAGTATTCTTACCTCCTTAAATTCGCTATAAATTCATAGCTACTTATAAAACTATAAAATACTAAAAAGAATATATTATTTTCTATACCGGGATTACTTACTTACTTATCTCTCTATTATAAGACTGAGGAAGAAGATACTATCCTTCTTTACTATTTGATTAACTATTACTTATTATACTACAAGTTAATCCCTAAGGAACTACTCTCACCTAAACTATCTTCAGCTATATCGATAGATTATAATAATCTAGTAACCCTTAAGAAGTCTTTCTTTACTCTTATAATATCTAAGACTAAGAACCCTAAGATTATAAAGAAAATATCCGTCTTAGTAAATAATATTAAGGAAGAGTTCGAAACGCTATCCTAGGCCTTTCTACTTACTATAGACTGACGTTAAGAACCCTTCTACCCTAATACTAGCTCTTCTATCTGCTTAGCTAAGAAGAATTATATTCTTAAGTATTTCCTAGGACTTATAACGTATACCTTACTTATAGCTATTAGATTAATAGAGGTCGGACCCGGACTAATATTATAGTATTATATCGATCTGCTTATAGTATATCTAACTATTTCCGAGTCGGAAATCGAATTCCTACTCTATAGAGTATACTTAATAGATAAATTACTATATAAGCTACTTATAAGTAGGGATTAGTTATATATAAATAAACTTAACTTTATCTAGGGGATATATAGTAATATAAATAGGTTAACTACCTTATATAGATAAGCTATTACCCTAAATTCCGTTAAGTAGGCTATCTGACCCTCTCGTGCCTAGGTTTACTCGAATGCGTCTATTATTATTCTATTAGGCTAAGGTCTTAATATACTAGTACGCTATCGCTTTCTACTTCCGCTGGATTATAGGTACTTACTTCGCTCTTTCGCTTAAGCGGATTTACTTTTAATAAAATTCGGATCTCTAGTAAATAGTATTACTAATAGCTTACTTAAGCTTATACCTTTCGTAAACTTCGGCTAGTACTCTATCTAAATTCCTAAAGGTACTATACTAGGAATCTTTAAACTATATCCTTCTACTCTTTAAAACTAAGAAGTTCTCTTTAATATAGCTAACGTATTCAAAGGGGAAAGGGAAGATATAGAGTACTAAAGGTACCCGGACGGATTCCTATTTCTTATAACTTTACCGGAGGATAACTTAGATATTTAAGTGAATATATCAGACTACTTTAGCTCTACTTATTAAGCTCAGGTTTAAGCTATTATAAATTCCTATACTTTCTTATTCAGGTCTAGATTAAGTTACTTTAATAATAGTATAATTATACTTATACCTTTTAAGGATAGTATTAGCTTAGATAATCTTCGTTAAGCTCTATACTCTTAATCGAAGAAAGATAAAGAAGCTATAGACTTAATCCTAGATCCTATAGTTAAGAATAAGTCCTTAGAACTAATACCTCTTAGCTAGCTTTCCTTAGCTGCTTCCCTAGCTTTCCTAGTATATCGAAATAGTAAACCTAGGGTAGTTATTAACCTTAGGAGAGTTAATATAAAACTGAAACTAGATAAATACCTCTTACCCTAATAAGATATTATCTTATTAGTATTAAGAGAAGCTACTATTTATTCTAATATAGATTTAACTAAATTATTTTTTCAATAGAAACTAGACCTAGAAGATAAATAGAAGGTAGCTATAGTTATAGCTTATAAAGGTTATAAATAGCTTATAGTAGTAATAATAAGTCTAGCTATAACCCCTAGCTTCTTTTAATATCGTATAGAGAGTTTATTCGGGCTATACCTTTAGAAATTCATCTTAGTATATATTAATAATATTATTATATTCTTAAAAACCCTAGCTAATCACCTAGAATACCTAGATATAGCATTAGCTTTACTAGAAAAATCAGATGTTACTCTCTCCTTATCTAAATACTTCTTCGTATAACTTAGTATTTAAGCTCTTAGCTATTACGTTTCTCGCTTAGGTTTAAGTACCTTTTAGGAGAAAATAGAAGCTATTCGGATATAGGAGTTCTCTTTTAACTTATCGGAGCTCGAAATAGCTTTAGGATTCTTTAGCTACTATAAGTCTTTCGTTCCTTATTATATATCAGTTACTACTCTACTTATAGAACTGAAGACCTTAGGTTTTCGATAAGTACTAACCTCTAGGAGGAAGCGATCTAATTTCGCCCTAGCTATATCCCTAGAGTCCCTCGATAATACTTATAAACTAGATCTAATTCTAAAGAAGGAGACTTAACTTATAGCTTCTATCGAAGACTACTAAAAGGCTTAGACTAAATTAAAAGATTTATTATATAACGCCTTAGTTCTAGCCTTTCCTAATTATAATAAGCCTTTTACTCTTTATACTAATAGAAGTAAAGAGTTCGGATTCGGCGCTATATTATATCAGGAGGACGATATAAGAGTAGAATATCCTATCGTATACCTTTCTAAGTCCCTTATACCGGCGGAGCGCAACTACTAGCCTACGGAACTCGAGATAGCAGTACTAGTCTAATATAATAATCACTTAGTACGCTGAGGTAAATAGGCACAATGGAATAGTAGAATAGTCGCTAGAGGTTCACTAGTAATAATCTAGTTAATATAGAAACTAATTACTAAGGAGAGAAGGTTCTTCCTTCCTCTCTAATTCTGAAATATAGGAGTAGGAGGCACTAGGCGCATAGACCTATTATAATATCTCCCCTCTTAAATACTTCTATCCTAGAAGTGAAAGCGTTAAAATACCCTAGCTAGTGATACTTTAGCGAGGCGCTAGCGAGATATTCCTTTTAGGATTCACCTTTATTCTGATTCTTCTTTATTATTAGTAAAGCTAGAATACGGGGCATAGCGCTAGGTAACTCCTCTATATAACTCTTAACCTTCTCTCTTCTCTCCCTTCTTAAATAACTAACGATAATAATAATAACTATACGTAAGTTATAAATATAAGGTATTAGGCAGTACTAACTTAACCTTTTAGCTCCTAAGAACCTTCGTAAGCGCGCCGCTAGTAGTTCGCTTAAAGATACCCTTCCTTCTAGTAATACTTTCACTCTTATTAATAAGGGAAAAACCGCAGTCGCTAGTAGGTTATCGACTAAGCGCTAGCGAGCGGAAGATAATAACGAGAATACTAAAGGCGAGCCGAGCTAAGATAGTAGCTCTTCTGCCTATTACGATAAGACCCTCTATACTAGTCGAAAGAATACGTAGATAAAGTCGAAAGCTCATGCTAAAGTAAACGAGAAGATACCGCGTCCGGAGACTTACCTACGATACGCTAGCGAGTATACTTTATTCCCTAGGTTAAAATACACTTTAGCTCCTAACTCTATTACTAATAAGTATATAGACTATATTAAGAAGAGTAAATCTTACGAGGATATAAGTATAAATTTCCTCTCTCTAGCGAATACTTAGCTAATAGCTAGCGAGGTTCTAGCTATCTTAATAGGTATTCTTAGCTAACTATAAGATATAGCTTTGAAAATAGTAATAAGCGAGAGTTCCGGAGAAGTATTAAAGATTATCTAGGCACGCTTTAATACAGAGAAGAAGCGAGCTAATTATACTTCTAAAGTTAGTAATACTATAGCTATTAAATCTCCTTAGAAGCTAGTTATTAATTCTAATACCGAGCTATCCTCTAGTATTACGTCAGCGATCGCTAAGGTATCTGAGTATACGCTACGCTCTATAGCTAAAGTTACTACTACTATCGATATTATAAATACTACTCTTCTAGAGGAAATTCGTAGTCTTTATATAGTATAAATTAATCTCTCTAGCGAGTTCCCTACTAATCTTCAGCGAAGGACTTCCGTACTATTCATACTAGATTCTTTCTATAAGTAGCTTCACTAGATACGTAGCTAGAGGTTAATAGAGAGGAAGTCCCGGATAGGGACATGAATACTACTAATTAAGAAGTTACTAAGTAAACTTTCTTTAGCGATATCTCGGAGTTTATCCGGCGAGAGCTAGTTTACTAGCGATCTATATAGATAATAAAACCTCTTTTTCCCCTTAGATCTCTACTAGATTTATAATCTCTAATATGCTTTTAAAACTATAAAACCCTATAGGAAAAAACAGAAAGGTATATATCCTTTTACGAGTATTATTTCACTTTCGCTAGCGTTTCGCTAGTCTTTCTATAGCGTTTTAATTTTTCAAAGCTTTAATTTCTTTCTAGAGTCCTTAGAGGTTTTCTTTTAGCTCCTAAGAATCATAAGCGGAAGTAAACCCCTTCTATCTTATTAGGAATTATTCTCTCCCCCTAACTACTCGCTAGTCTAGTAAGGAATCGACCTCCTATAATTCTTCGCTATCGATAAGGTTAGGTTAGATAACTTCCGATAACTCGCCGGGCTTTTACTAGTATAGTTCTAATAGTAAGATATAGAAGACGTCATATAGCTGACTATACTTAGTAGGTAAATCTAATCGATATACCTACTTTCTAATTCTTTCGCTGATCTTAAATAGCCCTAGAAATTAGTAGTCTAGCTTCTTACTCGATCGAATAGTTTTAATATTCTTTACTAAGAGTAGGACTTATTAATCTACTTTAAATTTAATTAGTCAATAGTTCTTATTATACTATTTCGCTTAGGTTTCTTTAGTTCTTCGCTAGCTATTCTCTAGCTCTTAGCGTTTCTTAACTACTTCTTCTACTCTTTCTTTAGCAGTAGGTATCTCCCCTCTTATAGGATCGTCCTCGATACCCTAGCGACTATCTAGCGTAATTCTATACCTAGCCTTATTTAGACTTATTCTAATAGCCTTATAATATATATTCATATACGCGAATTTCGCTATAAGTAATAAGTCTACCTAATCGTCTTAAAGATAGTATACGAAATACTATAGCTATACTTCTATAGCTTAGTTTTATCGTTCCATTTACCTATCAGTTTATGAATAAAACGCCGTCGAAAGACCTCTTATTATTCAGAGGTAGAAGTATACCTCTTACTAGAACTTGGAAGTGAAAACAGAACCTCTATTAGTAATAATAACCGCAGGTAATCCGTAGTCCTTAAACTAATAATCGATAAATAGCTAAGCTAAGCCTAGCGTATTAATTATCTTCAAGTAAGGAATATACTCTATATCTTTAGTATATCTATCGACGATTACTAGTAAACTATCGGAGATTCTTCCTATAGAGCTCCCTTTATAAGGTAGTAGATCTATAATAAAGTCTATAGTTATAGACTTAAACAGCTTACTTAGCTAGCTAGGCGCTTATATCTCGCCGGCTATCTTTATTCTTCTTACCTTTATCCTTTAATAAATATCGCAACTTTTAATATATTTTTTAATATCTAGCTTTATCTTCTACTAATAGTACTTTCGCTAGATAAGCTTCAGCGTCTTATCTTAACTAAAATAGCCTATAGTTAGATTATTATAGTATATCTTTATAATTTCAGTACAGATAGCTTCATCTAGCGGAATATAAGCTTTTCGCCGGTATCTAAGTAGTCCTTCGCTATTAATACTCTAATCTGTATCCTCAGTTTTCTATAATCTAGCTAACTTCTCAATAGTAAAGGCGTCCCTTTTCTATAGCTTTATAAGCGTTAAGAGAAATAAGTTCGATTCAGGGTCTACTATTTCAGTTCTTATAATTCTTACTATAAAAAACCGTAGTATAGTATATCTATAGCTATACTAGCTAGCGCCTAGCTTCTCGCTAGCGCCTCTTAAGAGGGTATCCAGACCTCCAAATAAGTTCTATAAACTATTAAGCTTTATAGGTATATATCGCTAGTCAGGCGTAGAGGTTATATCTATAGCCTCGATCGATACTCCTTTTAAAGAAGTATTATTAGTAAGTTATAGAATCTAAGTTAACCGGTACGATATACTATCGTTCGGACGCTAGTTACTCTCTATCGTATCACTAGCTTTACTAAGTATATAGATCAACTTATCTTTAATTATACTTCGCAGCTTATTTTATAAAGTAAGAAGTATAATATTTTCCTTATCTTTCACTAGCTTATAGTTAGGCCTTCTTAATAGTCTATTAGCGGGATTATTTTTCCCTTATTTATAACTTAATATAAAGTTATACTTAGATAGCTCTAGAGCTTATCTAGCTTATCGCTAGCTTAATACTATTATAGTTATAAAGTAACAGAGGTTATTATAGTCTATTAATACTTTAACTAGAGCTATACTACCTTTAAAGTAATACCTCTAGTATATAAAACACTTAATAATTATAAGGAGTTCTTAGTTATATACTTTATAATTTAACTTAGTAAGTTCTAGCTTTTTACTAAAGAACACGATAAGGTACTAGATAGCCTTTTCCCTTTCTTTCGCTAGCTACTCTCTAGGCTAAGAGAGAATTCCCGTAATAGTAAACCTAGAAGCGTTAGTCTCTAGCTTTCTCAGCTTCAGTAGATCGAAGTGCATAAGAAAAGGTACTATAGTAAACATATCTTTTAACGCGTTAAAAGCCTCCCTTTTTATAGCACTCTATCTAAAAGCAAGGGCAAGTTACCTTTTCTTCTTACTACCTATTAAACTTATCAGAGGTCGAGCAATCGCTAAGAATCTTACGATAAATCGCTAGTAGAAGTTTATAAAACTAATAAAGACTTATATATCTCTAATACTTTTAAGCTCTAGCTATTCCCTAATAGTATCTATCCGGCTTATATCTATTAAAACGCTAGCTAAGGAGATAATATATCCTAGAAACTCTATACTTTTAGTATTAAAGGAGCACTTTAATAACTTAATAAAGAGGTTTATATATCGAAGTCTCTCGAGTACTTAGCGGATATATTATTTATATTATAAGAGGTCAGCAGAATAGATCAGGATATTATTAAGATATATAATATAAGTAATATCGACAAGGCCCGCTAGCGTATTATTAATAAATACCTAGAAGGTCGCTAGTGCGTTTAATAGTCTAAATAGTATAACTTAATACTTATAATACCTATATTGGGTACGAAATATAGTCTTCTATTTATTACCCTAGCGAATTCGGATATAGTAGTAAGCGTTTTATAAGTCTAGTTTAGTAAATACTCTAGTATCCCGGAGCTTATCTAGCGTTTCGCTAATTAATAGCAGAGAGTACTAATCCTTAATCGTAATTTTATTTAGAGCTTAGTAATCGATATATAATCGAAAGCTACTATCTTTCTTAGGTATAAAAAGAATAAGTATACCTATAGGACTCTTACTCTTCCTTATCTAACCCTTCGCCTCTAATAAGTCGAGGTATTCCCGGAGAACCTCTAGTTCCTTCTTAGAGAGGTTATAGATTAGAGAATAAGGTATCTTTGATCCTAGTTCTAACTCGATAGCGTGTTAATAGTCCTCTAATAGGAGTAGCTCGCTTCCTTTCTCCTTAGAGAATACGTCCTTAAAGTCACTATATATAAAAGGAATAGTAAGCGTATCGCCGGTATCTATCTAGCGTATCGTACGCAAGTTAGGTATTATAGCGTATATAGGAGATTTCTATTTGTTAATAAGAGTCGTAAAAGCTCGAGGTACTATAATATTAAGGTTATTAGAGTCCTTTAAATTATAAGGGAACCTCTACTACTTATTCTTAAAGCTTATCTAAGGATCTATATCCTCTAACTATAGCTACCTTAATATTAAGTCTATACTTAGTATATCGATAACTCTTAGCCGAAGAGTATCGACTCTAGTCTATCTAATCGAATCGGCTATCTCTACCTAGGCGACTATAGTACTGAAGATAACGCCTTTATTCCGTGAAAGTATCTAGAAAGTCCTTAGTCTTTTACTAGTAAGTTTAAGCTCGTATTCTTTAGTAACTAGTCTTAATATAAAGTTATCTTCTGCTCTACTATTAATAAGGGCAGTTATCGATTTCTACTTACTCTAGGATAGAATCTTTATTTAGATTTCTATCTTATTATCTAGTAAACTCGGTCCGGACGTAGAAGATACTATAAGTTATAGCTTTCCTTAGTATTTATCTTTAGTATCGCTAGTATTTAATTTTAGATAGTTCAGAGAGATATATCTATATTTATTATAAGAGTAGTACTATACCTTAGAGATATCTTATCTTATTAGCCGATCCCTAATAGGGATACTATTTAGATCTTTCCTTCTTTCTTATCTTTATTAGCTCTTATCTTATCGATCGTTAGTTCTTTACTAGTGCTTATACGAGTTATCCTTCTTCGCGTTTAACTCCTTATATTTCTACTCTTCAGGTTCCTTTTATCTTTTATTACTATTAGTACCTCTAGATAAGGTATAAGTCTCTTAAAGAGTAATAGTAGAAATAACTTAGTCTCGGGTCTAAAGTCTATTAGCTTAGCTATTCTCGACGATTTTCTAGCGAATCTCCGGGCAGATCTTATTAAATAAAATATCTTATAATTAGCGCTTAGTAAAGGGTTCGAGTTATTCTTCTTTTTCTTTAAAGTAATTTACGAACTCCCTAATTAGTTAACTTAGCCTTTAGCGAGCGTTCTCGTGGGCCTATAAGTTAGCTACCTTTCGTAAGATAAGGAGTAGCTAGAGATTCGCTAGGAACTCTTTATAACCTTCCTAAGTTATCTCGTAAAGAGTATCTAGGGTATACTTCCTGAACCTTTCCTAGGCGTTCGCCGGTTCCTTATAGAGTAGTATTACTACCTATTTAATCTTAACGAGATTAGTTAGGTACCTTTTAGTATTATAATTAAAGACTCGGTTATAAGCCTATAAGTACTTAGTAAGCTCTCTTTAGCTCCTACCCTTATATTCCGGTAGAATTATATATTTACCTTTATCCTAGTAAGGAATTAGCGATTCTTTAGGAGCTACTAATCGACTAGTATCTCTCTCTATACTTAGGGTAAGGTCTTCGGATATATAAGCTTAGTAGAGTCGTGCTCTTATAGTAGCTTCCGGAGGGTATTAAGTAAGGTCTTCACTGAATATTCGTTAGCACTTAACTATAAAGTTATCTAGGATATCGTTCCGTTTCTTCAGTAATTAGAGTTTCTCTTATAGAACTAAAAGGTCGTCTACTAGTATATCGCCGGGTATTATCTAGGCCCTAATAGAGTCGTCTTAGAGTATAAGTCGGGTTAATATAGTAGAGGATTCTCCGCTTTAAGCTATTATAACTATTTAGGCTAATATTAAGTAAAAGTAATTAGAATATAATAATTACTTAGTACGCTAAGGTAAATAAGTATAATAGAATAGTAGAATAGTCGCTAGAGGTTCGCTAGTAATAATCTAATTAATATAGAAACTAATTACTAAGGAGAGAAGGTTCTTCCTTCCTCTCTAATTCTGAAATACAGGAGTAGGAGGCACTAGGCGCACAGACCTATTACATCTAAGCTATCTAAAAGCTACCTTAATACCTAGATCGCAGCTCTTTTATTATAGTTACTAACTACTTAGCTATATTAAGTTCTATTAATCTAGCTAAAGCTATTAATAAAAATAGCACTCGTCTTATAAATTAGAAGATATTTCTATCTAAATAGGCTTTATATATAATAATCCGATATCGGGCTAGGAAGGACTATTAAAATGCAGATACTTTATCCCGGCTACCTAGGAGGGAACTAATAGACTAAATAATTTACTATACCTTAAAGGAAAGTATAATAGTAATAACTATCCGAGTATTCCTAGTAGTAGTAATAGACCTAGAGAAGTACTTATCGACTTTAGTTGTGACGACTGGTCAGGTTTGGAGGTCTCTCCCTATTGGTAGAAACACTTACTGCTAAGCGAGATTACACGAGTAGAGTTTAGGGGCCCCTTTTCATATATATACTACTATTCTCTCTCTACTTCTTCACTCCTTAGTTATAGATTCTCAAGTGATTCTTACTACTTCATATTCATAGTAATATAAGGTCTTATTACTTAGGTAGTTTTGAGACCTTTCTAGAGCAAGCGTCATATTATCTATAACTCTTTTACTTACGTCTAGGAAGATAGTAAATATCTACTTATATTATACCTCTATACCTAGAGCTACTAAATGTAGGAGACTACGCTATATAGAGAAGGCTTATACTAAGTATAAACTTAAAGAATAGCACCTAAACCGAAGTAACTTAAGTCCGATAAATCGACTACCGGTTCTCTAACTCCCTCTACCTCCTATTCTTCGGCGACTCGTAATACTCGCTATAACCTACCTCTCTCTATAGTAGAGAGTACTTACGATAACGCCTCGTCCGAGTTAAGCTCCTTAACTCCTACTATAATAAACGAACTCACTAAGTCGCTAAACCTCCCTAATAATACCCCTGTATTAATAGTAACTATAAGTAACTTATAGGAAGACCGCGCTTACTAGCTATAAGAGGCAGAAAGGAAGCTCGCGGAGGAGAGATAATTAAACGCCGACTTATCTGCAGAACTATACTAGTTATAGGACGAGTTCCTAGAACTATACTAGTTAACTACTTAGCGCTCTACTAAGTCTATATCGTTTAATAACGTTTAATCGCGTATAATACTACTACTATTAATTAAAGAAGATAATACTACTCTTACGCTTAATAATCGTCGTCGAGAATAATCTACCGGAGGAATATCATTAATATTATACGCTACGCGTATAGAGAAGATACTGAACCTTCTAAATAAGCTCTCTAATAGAATCGACTACTCTCTAAAACTCTAGGAAGTGCAGATACGTAACGCCCTCTAGCGCTACTCTAGCTACTTTATTAATAAAGATCACTATAAAGATTAGTTACTTAACTAAACAGAAGGAATAGCTAGAACCTACTTAGAACCCTTATTCTTAGAATCAGAATATAACGAAGAAGGCAGTATAATCGATTCACTCGATATGATCACTTAACTCGTCTCCTTCTTATCTAATCTATACGACTAATAAACTATAAGAGCTAGCTACTCCGTGCTAAAGATAGATTATAAGTAGACCTTCTAGACGTTCTATTACGAGTTTCGTACGCTAGCTCGTAAAGCTAGAGTAAATAATTAATTAACTCTGAAAATAGACTTATAGGAGAAGCTACTTATATAGCTATAGAAGCAGCTCTTCTAATAGTACTAAATGTTAAGGATATTAGAAGAATACGTTAAGGCTATATAAGCTAAAGACTAAGGTTAATTCATTAAAAAGACTTACTATTCCGAGTCTTCAGCTAAGGCTAGCGCGACTCGGGAACGCCCTATAAATACCTCCTCTTAGCGCCGTAGTACTAACTCCTCTTCTTATTCGTAAATTAGTCTTCTTACGCCCGAGAACACTAGTGCGACTAGTAAATAAGTACTATACTCTGCATGAAACGATACGCCTCGTGTATAATCGCCGGCGAATACTCCTCGTCACTTTACGCTTATCTTATACTTACGCTTATTATCAGCTCGACTTAATACTCCGTATCGAATTAACGTAATTAACGCTAATAACGATATTAATAGCGAGTTAGAAGATAATAACGATGAAGAGATGTACGATAACGCTTAGGAGTATATTAAACTGCTAGTAAAAGACTATACCTAGGGAAAGACTCCTTCCTAAGTAGTATATAAGATATGCGATATCTTGACTTTATGAAGCTTCTTAGTAGTTAATCGTTTACTATACGTGCTACTCTTACTAAGAATAGACTCTTATATAAGCTACTCGCACTTCTCGATTCTGGAGCTAATAAATACTATTTTATTAATTATTCTTTTCTCAAATCCTTTTCCTTTTTCTTAAAACCTTCAATTTACCTTCTACTAAACGTAATTCTTATTAAAGGCTTTAATAGCGTTAATAGTAGTACTATTAGTCATTATATAATACTTAATATAATAGTAGATCGTCGCGTTTAGGTATTTACTCCCTTTCTTATTACTACTCTCGGAAACTATAGTATTATACTCGGAAGGACTTAGCTTTCGGAATATCAAGTACTCTTAGATGCCTCTAAATAATAGATTATTTAGCTACTATATACTCCTCCTAGTAATGTTTATAGCTCTCCGATCGAGATTAAGGACTTACGTAAATACTATACTTATTAGCGCTACTAATATGACGCTGACGAACGAAATGAACGCCTTAATTAGTTCTAGGAAGCGTACGAGGAATAGTAAAGCGTAGCTAACTCTCCTATTAATATTCGAACTATTATTAACTCTATCTTTATTATCGAACGACTATTACTAGCTCGGAAGCGCATTTCTAGGGAGACTTATAGCTATAAAAATATCTAAAACTCTCCCCTAGAGAGTATTCTACAGGTAACTTACTCTCTATTACTACTGCCGATTAGTTAGGACTGTTTCTCCGGCGTTTATACTACTTATTATAGATACGATAAGCCTAAGTATTTATTACCTGAAGAATAAGAATAGAGTAGTAAAGAGAAGTCTTTATACTCTAGAGAAGCTACTAATATACGGCTGAAGTGCGTACGATTTAGCGATATTATCGCTTATATCCTGCGTGAATCTCTACTTTAATCTTAATTAGAAGTCTCTACGTTAAAGACTTACGTATAAGATTATACTTATATAATTCATACTATAGACTAATAGTTACTCGGAATACTATCTTGCGACTTAACGGAAACTACTTAAAGTATAAAAATAGCTACTAAGATATTTCGGAAGCGATAAAGATCACCTCGTGTGCTTAGACCTCTTCTAGAGCTTCTTACGCTAGAGATTTATATAATTAGTAGCCTAGCTTTCTATCTCTTATATAAACGCTAGAAGTCTTCTAAAAATAAGATCTTCTATAATACTCTTCACGAGATAGATAAGCTTCTTAACGACCGAATCGCAGTTTAGTAACGTAATACTACTATCGTATCTTTAACTATCGACTTTACGGAACGTTATAAAACTACTTAATAATTTACTATTAGCTTAAGCGAATTAGATTTAGAACTATAGATCCCTTACGAGTATAGCTAGTAGGTATACGTCTTTTCTAAGGAAGCTAGCGATATTCTCCCTCCTTATCGCTTATGCGATCACCGAATTAAGCTTAAAGAAGGGGCCGAGAAGAACCTTAAATACTCCCCCTTATATAAGATATTAGCTAAAGAACTTAAAGTCGTTAAGGCGTATATTACTAATAACTTAGCTAAAGGTTTCATCGAACCTTCTTAAGTACTATACGCTGCACTTATTCTTTTCGTTAAGAAAGCTAAAAGAAATCTAAGATTCTGTATCGACTTTCGCGCACTTAATAACCTCACGAGGAAGGATTAATATCTACTGCTATTAATCAATAAAACGCTAGCTAGAATCTCTACTACTAAGATATTCACTAAACTAGATATTCGCTAAGCGTTCTACCGAATTCGAATAGATCTAGCCTCTAAAGAGTATACGACCTTCCGGACCTATTACAGTACATATAAGTATAAAGTACTCCCTTTCAGTCTGACTAATAGCCCTGCGATATACTAGCGATATATGAATAACGTCTTATTCGACTACTTAGACGACTTCTATATAGTATATCTAGATAATATTCTGATCTACTCTAACGACTTACTATAGTATTAATTATATATATATAAGGTGCTACAACGATTATAAGACGCTAGATTATAAGCTAACCTTAAGAAGTATGAATTTAATATTACTCGCACTAAATACCTTAGATTTATTATCTCTACTTCTAGGATAAAGGTAGACCCTAAGAAAGTTAATATTATATAATCTTAGAATTACCTAACTATAGTTAAGGGCGTATAATCGTTCTTAGGCTTTTACAACTTCTACTAACGATTTATTAAGGATTACAGAATTATTATAAAACCTCTTATATAACTTACTAAAAATAATATATTATTTCAGTTCGCTAGGGAGTATAAAGATACCTTTGATTACCTAAAGTACGCTCTCACTTCGGCACTACTCCTCTATTACTATTAGTAATATCTACCTTATATAATCGAAACAGACGCTAGTGATAGAGTAATAGCAGGTGTGCTATTGTAATAGTACGACGAAGACTAGTTCCTAGTAACTTACTTCTCTAAGACTATATTACTTGCTAAGCTTAATTACGCTATTTACGATAAGGAAATACTCGTAATTATATAATCTTTTAGTAACTAGAGATCTGAGCTCGTAGGCGCACTATATCAGATCCGTATTATTACTGATTATAAAGCTCTTAAGTACTTTATAACCTCTAAATAGCTAAACGCACGATAAGCTTAATAGGCTGAGCTACTCGTAGATTATAACTTTATAATCACTTATCGACTTAGGAAGTATAATCTACTCGCTAATACTCTCTCTCGTAGAATAGATAAATTGGACGACTAGAATAACGCTAAAAGAACTTAGCGTTTATAGTAGCTGCTACGCGAAGACTAAATCGATCTAGTATTACTTATAAGTAACTTTCGGAATAGCTCTAACTCTATAGATAACTTTGAGCTTATTAACGCCTTAGAAGTCGCTGACTTATCGCTAGTCTTTTCTATAGTATAGTAAGTACTTAACGCTAATCGTATTATGCTATTACTCTAAGCTTTACGGAAATAAGCTCTCTCTACTACTCTTAGAAAACTAACTATAGAAAAAGACCTTCTACTCTATAAAGGAAAACTAATCGTACCTGACGTCTTATACTTTCGCATGCTACTTATACGCGAAGTATACGACCGATTAGAGACTGCCTATCTAAGTATAAAGAAGACTTTATAACTACTAGTATTATAATACTAGTAGTACAGAATCGCTTTAACTATTAACTAGTACTACTATAACTATTATACTTACTAACGAATTCAAGTGCCGCGTGATAAGAAACCGGGCCTCCTCTAACCTCTACTCGTACTATCACGTCTATAGGAGAATATTATAGTCGACTACTATAGCTTTAACTGCGATAAATATAGCTACGATAACGTTCTCGTATTTATCAACTGTTTTAGTAAATAAGCAATTAGTATTCTATACTGAAAGACTTCCGATACGCGCGACCTTATAAAGCTTTACTTATACTACGTATACTGCTATTTCGGAGCTCTATTAATAATTACCTCTGATAGAGGGCCTTAATTCGTTTCTTGTTTTTAGACTATAGTTATTATAATTCTTAGTACTAAAAGATAGCTTTCTATAGTAGACTACTCGTAAACAGATAGCTAAACAGAGATCTATAACTAATATCTCTAACGTAGATTATAACCTTTTATCTCTTACTATTAAGACGACTAGTCGGAGTTCTTACCTATTATAGATTACGCCTAGATAACTCTCTCTTACGAATCCCTTAGAGGTCTCTTACCCTTTAAAGTCGTTTATAGATATATATCCCGCGTTAATTAGAATTAGAAAGACTTACCTGACTCTATTACGCTTACTAATAAGTTAAATACTCAGTAAGCTCTAGATTACGCTAATCGCTTGCGTGACGCCTAGACTACTGCTTAATTAAGCCTCTAACGTATATAAGCTAAGATAGCCTAATCCTATAATCGCTTATATTATAAAGTCGACTTTATTATAGACGACTTTATCTAGCTAGATATACGCTATTTTACGAGTACTTAACCTAGTAAAAAACTCGACTTCCCGACTAACGGACTCTTCCGTGTAATTAAAAAGGTCGGAAGCTCTTATTATCTAGAGCTCCCTGCTAGTATAAAAGTATATAACGTATTCCCTACTGCTAAGCTACGGAAGTATCTAAACGACCCCTTACTAGGATAAACCTTACTGCCGCTACTACCTATTAATATCACTAGTAACGATAAATAGGAGATCGAAGATATACTTGCGTGCTATAAGTAGCGCAATAGCCTCTTATACCGAGTTTCCTAATTAAATCAAGACATCGATCTCATATAGTACGACGCTATAGATATTAAATACGCTCCCGCTAAGCTGTAATAATTCCACTTTAATAACTTAACGTAAGCTAGACCTCCTGCTAGACTACCTAATTAGCTGAAAGCTTTCTACGATAGAATTAATAATTACGATTACCTTAATAGTAATAAGGAGATAAACTAACGCTCGAGGACGAGCTTTTTTCGGAGGGGGGGGTAGTGTAATAACTAGTCAGGTTTAGAGGTCTCTCCCTATTAGTAGAAATACTTACTGCTAAGCGAGATTACACGAGTAGAGTTTAGGGGCCCCTTTTCATATATATACTTCTATTCTCTCTCTACTTCTTTACTCCTTAGTTGTAGATTCTCAAGTGATTCTTACTACTTCATATTCATAGTAATATGAGGTCTTATTACTCAGGTAGTTTTGAGACCTTTCTAGAGCAAGCGTCATATTAGTAGCTACTACTATCTATCTTAGCGAGACTATAGTCTCTTAATTTCGTAGGGAACTCCTACGGGATAAGATATTCGCTAGCGTCTATAACTCTATAATAAGTAGACTAAAGAGTTCACTACCTAAAGAGCTTATTATTATATTTGAAAACTTCCGGCTCGACTCTAAGATAAAGCTACTCTAGTTCTATGATTTAGATATAATAAAGAGACTTTACGTCTTAGGGAAGTACTTATAGAGAGTATTAGAGATTACTTATAATAACTATACTTACGTAGGTAGTAAGAGAACGTATAAATATCTTAGATAATATATGTTTATTCCTAAGCTTTAGAAGATAAATAAAGAATACGTATAATCTTATCCTATTTACTATATAGCTTAATCGGATACCTAAATAGCCCCGGGCTAGTTAATACTTATACTACTACTAATAAAGCCCTTATTAATACTCTATATGGATTTTATAACCTTATTACTAGAATTAGTCGAGGGATATAATACTATATATACCCTAACAGATTAACTTATAAAATAGATTAACGTAATCGTAGGTAGAGACGATTAGATAGTATCCTAGTAAGCTACTTCCTTCTTTCGCTAGCTTTACCTATAGATAGGCCTGCTCGATAAATTTATTTTCGACTAAAACTTGAAATTTATATTCAGATTCTAAGGAGAACTCTATTCCCTAGCTAAAATCCAGTTAGCTTTCACTACTATATATAACGTAAAGTCCGATAGCTAGTCCGAACGTTTAAATTAAACTATAATTTACACTCTGCGATATACTATTAATAGCACTTTTATATAAAGTAACTAAGAATCCCTTCTACTTATTATTACCTTAGCCTTAAACTCTTCTATAAACGCCTCTATCGGATTCTCTCCTTACGAACTCCGGTATAGATAACTACTTAAATTAATCTTAGAAGGAAAATATAAATCAGTAATAGCTTAACTAACTAATAAGGGAGCCCGGGAATTCGTAGCTATATATACTTTACTATTTAATAAGGCTAAAGATATAATCTCTTTAGCTTAAGTAAGGATAAAACTATCCTACGATAAGAAAAGGCGACCCTTAGACCTTATTCTAGGAACTAATCGAGTCTATCTAAAACTCGCAAAAGAGGTAAGAAATAGGTACTACTTTCTAGATAACTATATAAAACTCTTATTCACGAAGATAAGCCCTTACGCTATTAAAAGAAAGATCTTAAGATTAAGCTACGAGATCGATTTACTAGATTAGCTACTTATCTACCTAGTTATTATAATAGATTACCTATAGGAAGTTATCTAGGACTCTTATAATAGGAAAATCCCAGAACCCGGCCTCTTAATATAAGACAGCTTCGAAAAATTTATAATTAAGAAGATTGAAAAGAAGGAGATAAGAAGCTAATAAGGATATAGAACTAGATAACCCTTCTACTTCTATCGTTACCTAGGGTATACTAATAGAGTATAATAACTCGGAAATATCTTAAGAGAAGACGTACTTAATATAATCTATAAATTCGAAGAGAACTTAAGCTCTCGCTGATCACGTGCGGGCCTTAATTAACACTAAGCCCCGGCGACTTATATTACTAGCTATTTTTAAGTAAATAAAAGAAATCAGACTAAATTATTCTATACGCTTCTTTACTTACCTAGGACCTTATATCTACCTAAAGAAAGGAAAGTTAGTACTTTATATTACGCCTCGCTTAAGTATACCTCGACCCGACGACTATATTTATAATACTACTCTTATAGAAAGTCGCTATAGCTTATACCTTAGCTTAGCTAGACCCTAAAGCTAAACCTAAAGGGAAAGAACTAATCCCGGCTTATAACCTTATAGTAACCTAGGAATAGCTACTCTTATACTAAAGATATAAGGACCTAGCTATAAACGAACCCGAACCCTTTACTAGATATAACTAGGACCCGAGCAGATATATCTCTAATACTTTCAGTAACCTTCTACTACTACGCGATTTCTTACCGGGCGAGGATAAGGGGTACTAAGCAGAAGAAGATAAGTACGAGTATACTAACCTTAGGATTATTAATTAGCCGGGGATAGTATACTATAACTCTAGATATTTCTAAATAGATAACTAATCCCGAGTAGCTATAACTTTCTATTACTCCCTGATATTAAAGAGACTTTCTAATACTAACGCTAGCGATATAAGGATATACCCGCACTACGATACTACTAAAGATATCTAGCTTCCTATATACGTCCGATTAGATAATAGCTACTTAGTCGCTTATTTACTAGATTTTCTACCTAATTACTTAAATGATAACTTTCCTACGGATTTTGCATCAGATAGTAAGCTATATACTAATCGACCTCGAATTAGTATACTAGTATATCCTAGAGGCGCTTATAAAGACTACCCTTATAATAGAGTCTTCGTCTTAGATAGGAGACTAGCTATAATCTTCGTGACTATTAGGAATCTAAGCTTACCCTATATCTGCGGGAGTAAAGGCTTTAACGCAAGTAAAATATTAGACGTCCGCTAGAAGAATTTCTATTAGTACTTTATAGATATCATTAGGAAAGCCCGCGATAACCTACTACTTATACTAGACGAACTTATAGAAATCGAAAGACGCAGACTATAACCCGCTTAAGTCTTACCTATATAGCTCTTTGTGACAGCGCATAGTATACGTAGCAGATACGGGCCAGTATCGGTGCCTTAGGCATACCCTCCTTATATATATAGAAGGTGCAGACTCCTTCAGAGCTCTGTATCTTTCTGTTTCCTTTATACTAGACTATATAAGATCGCTCTTAGCCTCCTTACTTATTTATTCTTACTTATATACCGCCTTAAGTCTTATATTATTATATTAAATAGAAAGATTAAGACCGCTAAGGATAATATTAAATAATATCTTACTTAGAAAACTCGATTCGCACGTACGATTACTAGGGAGCTCTTCGCTAAGTTATCTCTACTTACTTTAGATTTTCGGAATTATATAGAAATAATTAGTATTATTAATTACGAATTCGATAGTTAGGTTTTCAAAAGAGCTAAGATTCTAGAGATCTCTCGGATAGCTAGGAATTTAAACGTAATTCAGCCTCAGAAGTACTAGTATTACTACGAAGTTACTCTCGGATACTTCGAAACTCGTTCCTTCGTACGTACGAAGTAAAATAGCGGACGAATTTTAGGTGGAAACTTCCCTATAAGCCCTAATATTTATTATCCTCTCACCTGACTTTAACCTTCCGAAAGTAGCTCTAATAGCGAAAAACCTTACTTTTAGGCTAGGACGAAGTAGCTTATTACCCTAGCGGAAATTATCGGAATTCGACTCGTAATCCCCGTACCCCGGTATAATTTATCCCCCTCGGCAGAATCGACCTCCCTCTACTAGAACCTTTGATTCAATACTTTCCATATCTACTTAACTGTAACGGGGTTGAGGTTAAGCTCTTACCAACTACGCCATCTGGACCAAAAGATCATAATATACTGCGCAAGCAGTATACGCTTAACACCGTATATATACAATCGACTACCACGTGACCATTACAATATCTCCCCTCTTAGAAAGCTCGCCCTCGAGCGCCTTAGGCCGAAGAATTGCCGTGACTACGCCGACTGATATGCTACGTTAAACCCCCAAGGGTTATGACGTAATGTACCGATACGAGAGATCTCGAAGTCGATACTATCACCCCTTGTCAGCCTGACGTAAGCAGTTTGAACATGTCACGTGCGTCTCAGTGCTCAGAGGTACCCGCAGGTTGTAAAATAGCATAAAAGGCTCTACGCTTTGCGCTAGGCCGACTCTACGCCACATGCGCCACGCGCCATGTGCGTCATACGCCCCGTGCTCAGAGGTACTCTACCAGAAGACCGGTTGCGCAGTATATTCTGTAACGGGGTGAGAGCTTAACCTTAACCCCGTTATATTAACGAAGATATCTGACTCTCCTTGATCTTTCGGCTTCTTTAGAATTCGATTTCGACTTTCGCTTCTTCTACAACTTTCAAGTGTTCTATTACTTTCGCTTAGCCTCGCTTACCTAATGCCATGCCTCCTAAGAAGGCTTAGCCAGCTCCTACGGCTTCACCGGAATACCCTCGCAGCCCCTCCGATTCCGTACTTACTATAGAATTACTTTAACTAATTGAAGACTGTTAATTATAGATAGAATCGACTACTCGGGAGCTTTCTATTAGTATTAGTCGCATCGAACAGATATTTGCCGAGTTTTTACGTACTTAGGTATAATCGATAAACTCTAGACCTTCGGTAAACCTTAGACTTTCAGTAAACTCAGTATTATAATTACTAATAGAACTTACCTTTGAATGCTCTTTAATTAATAATTTATAAACCTCCGGTAAGTCGTAACTAACTGAAAGTATCGATAATCTTAATATAGGGATTAACTTATCTTTTAGCTAATAGCGTGCTTCTATTTAGGACTAACTAGAAATTAATTCAGACTAATATCCGACTACGCGTGCTTATAAAGCGCTAGTCTAGAGCTCTACTTCTAGCCTTATAAGAGGTTACTTAGAACTATAGTATCTCTCGGAAATTACGCCTTTCTCCTCTACTAAAGAGATAATTTCAGTACTCGCTTCTTACTACCTTTCCGGACTCGAAACGGAGTAGTATCGGACCGAATTTCATAAGCTTTTAATAAAAAAGGAGTCCTTTTTACAATTCCGTATAAAGTTCCAAAGCTCGGTAATTCTCGGAGGTATAGCTAAATCAGAGTAATACTTTTACCTCTAGCTGAAGCTTACTATACGGCTACGTATAGCTGCCGCTCTAATTAAGTACTCTTAGAAGACTGATTATTTAGCTATAGTCTCTTCTCTTACGGCACTCGATTTAGAACTCTCTCGACTACCTTTAATACCTCGAGCTACTCTAGCTCTACCGATAATTAGTACGTCTTCTGAGCCCTTAATACCTATCGAGGAAGTATAATATTACTACTATAAGAAGCACAGTTACTATAAGGGCGATTATCCGATATTAAAGACGAAGAAGGAGTGATTTACGTCTTACGCTTTAGATTAATAATTACTTAGATTTTATTTGGAATTCGACTTAATTTAACTATCTTTTCTTTCGTTTTTTATTTACTTTTAAAGGCTCGAGGGCGAGCCTTTGTCTTAGAAGGGGGTAATATAATAGCGTATAGTATACGTGGCAGATACGGGCCAGTATCGGTGCCTTAGGTATACCCTCCTTATATATATAGAAGGTGCAGACTCCTTTAGAGCTCTATATCTTTCTATTTCCTTTATACTAGACTATATAAGATCGCTCTTAGCCTCCCTACTTGTTTATTCTTGCTTGTATACCGCCTTGAGTCTTGTGTCGTTACACTCTTCTAATTCTAGCTGCCCGGTACTACGAGTAAGTTTAACTAAGCCTTAGGAAAGATTCGACCTATAGTTATATATATTAATAATAGTAAGAGGAAAGGAATAGTTCCTAGGGCTATATCCGAGCGTATCTTAAGTAACTACTTAACCTGCGGATATCTACCTAATAGACTTAACTTTAAACTTATCGCTTATACTATAGTATCGTTAAGTATATACTATAATAGCTACTAGGCTCTAGATACGTATATTTCTACTAATATAGAGGACTATAATAATCTGATAATAGATATCGAGGAATTACTAAACAGCGTAATAAACTAGAATACGACTACGGGTTTATAATTACTAAAGGATTTCCTTAGCTCCTTTAAAAAGCTAGGTATAGCCTTTAGGAGAAAGCTAGCTAATAACTTCTCGGGTATCTATTACGCTAGATCCGTGATCGCTAACTATCTAGATAGTATCCTAGCTATAGACCTTATTCTCGAAGCCTTACCCTAAACTATCTACTCTAACGATTAACGTAGTATTATTATAGCTAGCGTCGACCCGATCGTAGCTTTTAATATATACGACGCTCGGTCCCTCTAGGTATTACGTATATCTTTAGAACTTACTATATAAGTTCCCTTAGTAAACTTAGCGTAGTCTATTCCTATTACCTAGCTCTCGCTATACTTAAGACCTTACGCTTATAACGAAACCGCTACTTATTAACTACTATTCTTAGCTCTTAAGGTATATGATATTATTGCGAGGATATGGGTCTTGGCATGGATCAGGTGACTGTAGTCACGTGTATAGTCCGTGCGGATATTCCTAGATAATATCTTCTGTCGACTCTCTATAGTAATTAGTACTGCAATATAACTAATATTATTTAACTACTCTTTGCCTTACTCTGAAGATTAACGTAACCTTGCGATAGGTTATAAGCTCCGATAGCCAGAAGTAGAGTAGTACTCAAAGAAGTAGTAGTATTATGATTCTTAATAGTAAGCGTCGAACTGTTTCTTAGTACTAAAAGAGTAGAGATTCAAGTTGCGAGCTTCCGATTAAGGTATAGTATACGCGTATAGTTAGTTAAACTAGCGCGTCTTTCTATAGTAAATACAGTCGCGCAGAGTGCTAGTAGAGAGAGTTCTTCAGCTATCGCACTTACGCTACTATCATTAGAAGAAGTCGAAGAAGTGTACTCCGATAACTCTAGCTCTATTGAAGAGTCTTTAGAGTCTTTAATACCACAAGTAAGCCGTATAGTACTTAATACTCGTACTCGTATAGCAGTCAAAGTCGACGATTCCGAAATTGTCGCATCTCGAGGTGTAGAGTTTTCTGCGCTAGCGCCGGAAGCTACTACCTAAGTCCCTAGGACTTAAAATATACCCGATTTACCTCCTGTAGACGCTAATTCGACGTCCTAGGACTATCTAGAGGAGGATCCGGAAGACCCGGAATCGGAACCTATTACTGCGATTACGCTAGAGCTGTATAAACGCAAGAAGATAAGTAGCTCTACCTTCTTAAACTTAGCAGATAGCTATAAGCTTAAGGGAGGAGAGAACTATACGGAATAGAGAGATAAGGTACTGAATATTACTAAAACTAATAGAATCAGTAAGTTTCTTAATATTAAATCTCGTGACTACGTGCCTAAAGAGGTAAATAAATAGGACGATAAGGTCGACGATAAAGCCCTTAAGAAGTAGTAAGATTAGGAGTCTGAAGAGAGTTAAATAAAGCTAGTAATCACGCTGAATTGCAAGGCCGGACCTCTCGCGTATATAACTAGTAAAACTACCGCATTAGATATATAGGAGGCCTTATAGGCGCAGTACGAAGGAGGTGGCAATATACTAGTATATAACGCTATATAAGATTATATTAAGCTCTAGTATAACGATTTTAACTCCTTAGAGAAGTTTATTATCGCTTTTAAGCTCTTAATTATTAAATTAGAGACTTTAATAATAGCTCTACCTCCGGTATAGTATCTAATTATATTTATTACCGTAGTTTCAGAGAAGTAGCCTATATAGGCTAAAAGATAATATTCTCTCTTAAGAGTTTCTTCTAATAACGACTTAGAGACGAATAAGAAGGCTAACTTAGGAGTAACTTTAGTTAGTTTAATCGAAGATATTACTAACGAGGTAAGAGCGAGTAACTCTACCGGAAAAATAGCAGGTTAAGCTCTATATAGTAATAAGTCTGCACCTAATTCCAAGAAAGGAAGTAGCGGAGAAGCTACTAAGCCGGCTAGTAAAGATTAAACTAGGCCGACTTATAAGCATTATAAATAGACGTCGCTAAAGTATATTCTAGAGAACTATTTTATTATTAATAAGCAGAAGAAGAAAGAGTTTAAGGAGAAGTCTAGAAAAAAGTGGATCCCGTATACCGAATAGCTAAAGAAGAAGGAGGGAGAGAGTAAGACTAATAAGACTAATAAGAAGAAGACTAGTAGTAGAAAGAAGAAGGATAACGATTCCGACGATAGTAGTATCTTCAGCGCAGCCCTTTTACTGTGTTTCCCTACTATTACGGCTTCTATAGCTATGTTCTCTTACTATAATAAGTCACGATAGCTCTTCGACACCGGCGCTACAGAGCATATATCTAACGACCTTTCTAAATTTACCTTATATACGCTAAAAGACGACTTACCCTATATACTTACTATTAATAGGCTATTACGCCCTACCGGGATTGGAAGTTATACGATTAAGGCGATAAAGACCGACGGTATAGTGCGTATATTAGAGTACTATAATATATTATATATCCCGTAGTCTCTAGTCTACTTATACTCCGGTTCTAAATTAAATAAATTAGGAGGTTATTTACGTAGTTCTGTTCTCTATACGTCTAAGGAGAAGGAGATCTATATAATTGACGAAGATCTGTTTATTATTAAGGAGACCTCTAGCGCAGGGTACGCTAGCCTTCCGGGTTTAAGCTTACCTATAGCAGTAGAGTAAGCTACAGTCGATATAGAGCTTTAGTATAGACGTATATGTCACGCTAGCTTTGACGTAGTACGACGCACTTAATCTATAGTTACTAGTATGAAGTTTACAGAGCTTAAGACTAGTAGAACTCGCCTTTGCGTACTATATAAGAAAGGCCGACTTATTCGGAAGGTTAATAAGGTATCGGCACGTGCACGACCTACCAGATCGATAGATGAAATCTATATAGATATAGTATACCTTAAACCTAAGGCTCTGAATAGTTACTTTTACGCCTTTATCTTCTTATGCGCTTATTCGACTGGAAAGTAGGCTTTTACTTACGCTAAGAAGTCGGATATATACCTAGCTAATTAAAAGCTAATTAAGTTAGCCGAAATATAGTATTACTATAAAATTAAGGTATAGAGATATAACGGGGGTAAGGAGTACTCTCCCTCTCAGATAAAAGAGCTTGCCGACTACCTTAGAATACTACTAGAGGAGTCTACTCTATATACTCTAGAGTAAGATAGAAGAGCTGAACGCTCTATACGTACGATTATCGAGAAAGTATATATAGTTATAGTAGACTAGAATATACCTGATTATATATAGCCGGAAATTCTACTCGCCTATATATATATCGCTAACCTTACCTCTACTTCTAGAGTAGAAAGGAAGACTCCTTTTAAGTACTTCTAGGACGATATTGAACTAGGGGTGAATTATACTCCCTCTATTAAGTATCTTTATATATTAGGATATCTAGTCTTTATACTAATTGATAAGGAGAAGAGAGTCTAGAGCTATAAAGTAGCTCCTAGAGCTAAAAAGGGTATTCTAGTGGGATTTAAAAGTCATAATATCTATAGATACCTAGTTAATAGAAAGGTAGTTTATACCTCTTATCTATGATTTGATAAAGGCGGTTTAGTCATAGAACCTCACGAAGAAGACGCTATAATAGTACCTTAAACTAGGGGTGAATCTATCGATAATTTAAGCTAAAATCAGGATGCCGAAGTTACTAATAACGCTGAAGTTACCGGTACTACTCCTGATATAGGTATTATAAGCTAAGACGAGGATTCCGAAGTCGAAATCGATAGTACGGAAGATGCCGAGTCTATAGTCACGGACGAAGTTCTAGTACTAGAAGTCGATATCCCGGAGTAAGTTACTATATAAAAGAAGCGTAGTAGGCCTCCTGGATCTAAGAACTATATGCCGGAGTATATTCTTAGGGCTATACGATCTGGCCATAATAATCCGTCGCCTGAGGTAATATCGGAACTAAATAATAGCTACTCCTATGCTATCTCTCTATTAGAAGAAGAGATAGAGAGTACTAGTTAGTATTAACTCGCTTTTCATACGGCTTAAGAAGAGTCTCTATTCTTAGATGATCCGACTACTTTAGATCAGGCTATAAAGAGAGCTGATTAGCTAGAATAGAAGAAGGCTATAATTAAGGAGTATCGATCTCTTGAAGAGAAGTCGACTTGGAAGACTATAAGTCGCTCTGATATGCTAAAAGGGTGCAGAGTACTAGGTTCTTATCTAGTTTTTAAGACTAAGAGAGATATAGACGGCAAAATCGATAAATATAAGGTCAGATTTATAGTCTAAGGTTATACGTAACGATTTAGTTACGATTACGATTAGACGTATACCGGAGTCTGTAAATCTTCTACTTAGAAGATAAGCTTGGCAGTTGCGGCGGAGTACGACTTAGAAGTCGAATAGTTTGATATAGTAACGGTATTCTTATATAATAAAGCCGATACTTAGATATACGTTAAATTACCGCTATTTTATAGATAATTTAGGCGTAGACTTATAGACGATAAATATATACTCTTACTAAAGGCTCTGTACGGTCTGAAGTAGTCTCTACGTCTCTAGTAAGAGACCTTACGTAAGGAGTTCGGTATTATCGATTTTGTACCTTTATAAACTGATAATTACGTATATATTGACTGAGAAACTAGAATAATTATTATTACTTATATCGACGATTTTCTAGTTATCTTAAAGGCTAGAATAGCTCTTAAAGAGCTTAAGAAGAAGATTCTCACTGTATTCGATATTCTACTAGCTAGACTAGCTAAATACTTCCTTAGCGTCAGAATTATACGTGACAGAGAGAAGAAGACGATTTCTCTTTACTAAGATGCGTATATCGATAAGATATTAGATCGATTTGGAATAACTAACTATAAGAGCGCCGATACGCCCTTTACTACTAGTTCAGAGGTTTCTATAGTTAAATTCAAGGGAGTAGCTACTCTATAAGAAATCAAGCTATATTAATAGCTTTACGGTAGTTTATAGTACTTAGCTTATACTCGCTGGGATATACTATACTACTGCTTTATACTATTATAATTTCTAATAAATCTATTACCTTAATACCTTGCGAGCGCTAAGAGAGTACTTACGTACCTATAAGGTACGAAGTACTACGCTACGACTTACGGAGGAGACGTTACTAATAGAGAGAAGATGAAATTAAGAGGTTTCTGCGACTCTGATTAAGCCGGTAACCGAATTAATAGAGTATTATATACTGGAGTCTGTTTCTTCCTTGCAGGAGGTGTTTTCTCAGCTATTTCAAAGCGACAGACTACTATAGCTCTTGCCTCTACGGAAGCAGAGTATATAGCTATATGCGCCTTTACTAGAGAAGCTTCATAGATACGTCAAGTACTGAAGGAGCTAGGCTATAATAAGCTAGACTCTAGAAGTATAGAGATACAGTGCGATAATCAGGGAGCGTTATCTCTATTAGAGAACCCTGAATTATACTAGCGTACTAAGCATATCGATATCAAATTCTACTACTTTCGCTAGGAGGTCGCTAGAGGTCATTTAGACCCTTAGTATATACCCTCAAAAGAGAACGCGGCAGACGGTTTCACTAAACCACTTAGCTTATAAGACCTTAAGGACTTTATAGTAATACTAAATATAACTGTTTTATACCTAGAATAAGGGGTATAGATATTAATTAGAAGGCTGACTTATCTTAAAGGAATTACAGAACCTATAGTTTATCTAAGTTCACGTGATATCGAGGCATGGTTCTAGTCTCCAGGGGTGTCACTATACGTACGCATACGACAGTATAATCGACTAATTACAGGAAATTAGATCACTTGTACCTGTAGAAGTTACCGACTTTATAGTATCTCTATAGAGGGGTGTGTTACGAGGATATGGGTCTTGGCATGGATCAGGTGACTGTAGTCACGTGTATGGTCCGTGCGGATATTCCTAGATAATATCTTCTGTCGACTCTCTATAGTAATTAGTACTGCAATACAACCAACATCATTCAACTACTCTATGCCTTACTCTGAAGATCAACGTAACCTTGCGATAGATATAGATAACTCTTCTACTCTAAATAAGAGGGCCCCTGATAACTCTATAGATACTAATTTATTAAAACGCTATAAGAGTATCTATAGCCGCGGAAACTATTATAGTTCCGCGGGTATTACTTCTTTACCTGTAGGTACTACTTCTTCACTTATAGTAAAAGAGGAGAAGGAAGATAAGAAGGATCTAAGCGTTATAAAACCCGGTAATAATACTAAGAGTAGCTAATTCCTACCTATAGGTAAACGATAGCTACTAATCGACCTACTAGGAGGTAGCTAGGCTAATAAAAAATTCTACTAGGAAATATCTAAGTTATAGGAAATTAAGAGATACGAAAAGTATAAGGATATTATCTCAGATATTATAAGTAAGATAGTCTATAAAGGTTAGGTATATACCTAAGCGGGCTAAAAGTATAGTATTATTAAGGACGCTACCCTTACTAAGTCTACTAAAAAGAAGAAATCTTAATACTATTGCTTATAATTTTCATAGGGGGGGACTTTCTCTGTTAGGCCGGGGGAGATATTAGGTGACCCTAGTACCCACGTGAGGACTATATTAGTTAGTAGTATAGCTAGTAACCACGTAGTCGGCCTATAGCTAGTTAGAGAAAGCAAGCTTTTCTGATATTATAATATCACGACCTATAGGTCTACAAGAGAGGCCGCTTTCTCTGAGTCTAATTATGAGGTATTGTTCTCTGTACTCTCGAGTAAAGATTATTTCGCTAACATACAGATCTGGCGGATGTTGATAAGAATATCTTTGTCTACTACTAAGCAAAATCGAGTCCATGAAAGTTCTCGTGTATTGGGGGAGATTGAGGATTTATAAACGATACTATATAGCATCTTACTTTCTAGGGCCACGTGGTGAGTCTCCAGAATCATTCTCGTCCACTCGTGCTTAATATTAGAAAAGTGCCACTGGTTGGTTGACCTTACATGGGCTGGGGTTGTCCTGCCTGCCTGTCCACCGCAACCGCAACCCCGAGAGCCTGTCCTGCAGGAAGTCCGCCGCACCTACACATCAGCACATATCCAACGAGGGTTCACGGCAACGCACATCATCTGCGGAATCTGTTCTTCGTACACGAAGCCGACTAGGCCGAGGTCGAGGCAGCTGTTGGAGCACCTACTGGTGGTGGCGGCCAGCTTATGGATCCACCCCTCGTCCTCAGTTGGAATCCGTGGCCTAATCTCGAGTTCGAAATCATACACTACACTACTACACTCTGTCTGCGAGGCTGCAGAATTTTGTGATGGGCGAAGCCACTTTGATGTTCGTGGCCACGGCTCTCGCTTCGCCGATCGTGAATATCGACCCCCGCCTCGCTGTGCCAGAATCTCCTGAGCAAGGCCTTGAACCCTGCCAATCGAATATAAAATACAATCCTGGCTATGCTGAATGCCCAAAGCTCGAAATTGAAGTAATCAGTACATAGTTACGGGGATGAGGTGTATGATAGAGTCAATCTTGTTTCGATCAGATTCGTGTGACAACACCCATGGTCGCATTTACTGCATCTAGCAATGGCAATGAACAGATATTGACATGTGTTCCTCTATGTTGATGACTGGGCTGTAAACCCATTCTATCCGTCCAGGTCTTCGCCATCTATTCTTATTTGAATCCATTTCGTACTGCCCTTCAGTTCCAGGTAAATTTTCGCGTGGGAGCGCGAGCCGGTGGAGATTGAGAGCAGCAATTACGGTCTTGCCACCTAGGAGTGTTTCCCCCAAGGGACGGCATCGATCTGACCTCTGTGAACAAGTTCTTCCTGTAAAGTGCTGCTTGTTGTAAGTACTCGTGAACAACTGCAGATAGATGCCAGAAGACATACAACCGCATCTCGGCTCCCGGGGCCACTCGGTAGCATCCCAGCTCTGTACAGCCTAAGTCAGGCTGTGAATCACCGAAGTCACAGTCAATCAAGATATGACATCTGCTATTGGCCTTGAAGATTTCCCCTTGGGCGTGGAGGAAGTCCCTCTTGAAATCAAAATCGCGACCTAGGACTTTCAAGCATGCAGCGGTCGCGACAACAACTTTCTTTCTGTCAGCGAGGACTTGATCTGTGCGAAATTTGACAAAGATACGTTGTGCCGTTTTCGAAGTCATCATGAAGGAGCTGAAAAGTCTTGAGGAATCAGAGAGGCTTGGGTCTGCCAGATTCTAATGGGCGTCAGGCAGCGCGGCTGACTCATCAAGCACGAGTTGCAATGAAGGGTTTCACAGACATTTCATTCTCATTGGGCGAAACTGAAGAAACCTCAGAATAAAAATTATAGTAGCCAGTCTAGCTAGTCTCAAATAGACCCACTATGCCTCCACCTTCAAATCCATAAATCACATCAAATCCACAAAATAAAATCCACACATTAAATCCCCCCAAAAGTGCCTAAGCAAGCATATCCACGATTAACTAAAAGGTGTCGGTCAGGAATTGATACACTCAAAACATTCTCTTCTCTTCACAGCCGTGAATTACGCTGCTTACCTAAGGAGGCGGCGTTGGATAACTGCATGCAGGCATTTACAGTTCTGAGCACCAAAATATGGCGTGGTTGGAACGCAAGATAGTCCCTATCGATACCGGGCGCAATATACAATCTCTCCAGTAGCCTGGTGGTCACAATCGTAATCGTACTGGCGATGCTCGCACACGTTGACTTTGTAGTTGAGATTAATGTGATGCTGAAAGTATTATTCGATCTTTAAGATAAATCGAGTATAAATTAACTTCTCAATATTAAATCGCTATATCAATCCGAAAGGCTTCTCTTTTAGTCACGAATAGGCTATATTCGATAGCTATCAAGCTTGAAACTTTGTCGCTTCCTTAGCTAAATATATTGTAATCATTAAATATCCTATTATAATTATTGTGGAAGGCACAACAAAATGAGCAGAACCTAATTCTAAGGAAGTCGCCACTTGCTACGTTTAGCAAGGCAAAATTTTAGGGGCATGAAGTTGAAGTGAAGAAGTGAATTGATTTCTAGTACTTTAAGGAGCAAGCTCTTATAGGGAGGCCACCCTAATGATAGCTTAAACCTTGCAGCCTAAGGCCACTAAAATGAAAAGGGCTTTTGAAAGTCCTATTTTATAAAACGTGACTGATCTAAGTATAAAATTATTATAAACTATATTTTTAGACCCTAATATCTCTTATTATAAGTAGTCTCTAATTCGTAGAAGATACATAGTTATATAATAGATAGTTAGCCGAGCCTTACTCTCCTACTATGATATTATATATAAATATAACTATTAAAATATAAAGACTATTTAGTATTGTAAATCCTATAAAGTAATACTACCTAGTATAGAATTGTATAATCCGGAATTCCCCGCCTCCGGCTATACCGAGCTCTGTGCAGAAGAGGTGAAGTTTTGTACCGTCTGCTCGGTAATATGATACACTAGCAACTAGTGAATTGAGTAGTACTCAAATATAGCTTTACACTATTTTAGAGGCACACACTGATTTTGTAAAGTGCTCTCACTCGATTCCTCCCTCCAGATGAAAGTTCACCTAAACAGTCAAGTCACAATTCAGCATTGGGGTTTCTCTAAGCTCTCAGGTCCTCTGCTGTCGACCGATCAATTCTTTTCAGCACCCTCTCCACCGATACCGATATCACTTCGTCTTATCTGATCACTGGCACTATGAAGCTCAAATCTATCAGCAAGCTCGTGAAGAAGCTTTGGTACTCGAAATTTTTCAAAAGCGAAGATTGCAAAAACAAGCAGGTCGGAAGCTTCGCCGCAACGAGACCTCTGAACATATTCAAGAAGCTACATCCAGAACTCATCATATACCTGGCCGACTTTCTACCACTTTCATCCTCAGCAATACTCGCCTTGAGTTGCCGTACCGCTTACGAGATCCTCGGGACCCGTTTTTGGGCTCGTCTGCGAGCAGATGACGAACAGCTGCAATGCTTTGAGTTCTTGTCTCTCTTATCGAGGGACATGTCACGCGACGACTACGTCCCATGCTACCACTGTCATGTGCTTCATGTTTGTGAGATTCTTCCCGGGGTTTTGCAATTGCCCCCTCTGCCTTATTACCAATACCACAGGACACTCTGCAAGAGAGCTGAGGTCCTTGGCAAGGTGGCGAAATACATGCATAGCGGCTTTCAATTCAGAACTGTCCAGATGGCTATGAAGATGTATCGACTGCACCTCGACTACCAGCCTTGGTTGGAGGCTTTATGTCGTAATTCGAAAGCCTCAATGGTCCAGGGGGAGTTTCCATTAAAGTTTAAAAACAGCGTCAGGATCATCAATGGCTTTTTGCTGTTTTGCTCGCAGCGCATCATTCTGTTACCACCTGGTCTGACAGCGGCCGATTTAAATCGCTGCGGCTTCGATATTTGCCCCCATATCATGCTTACCGCTCACCGTGTAGCGCCTAATCTACCAGAGACAAGCGAGTGTGCCATTGACCACGACCATGCCATTGAGCGCTGCATAAGATCCTCGGCTATTACGTCTTGTACCTCATGCCCAACAGAATATCAACTCCGTATGGAAGACTGTGAGAATTTTGGGACTGCGGTTGTTATCACAAAGTGGATGGATCTTGGGAAAGGAGAGACAGTCGCAGATCCGAAGTGGTGGAGTCATCTTTCGAACGAGTACATGGCTCCTAACAGCGGAGTGCTTCTTGAGGGTCAAGTCCGATCGGATTTAATCTCTATCAGAGATGCTTTCAGACAGTTGGACTCATCCGAGTTAGATAGGATACTGCCTCTTAGTGTTGTAAAAAGATTGTTCCACTTTTCGAAGCGCGCTCGAACCTGAAGCCTTCAATACTCAGGTTGAATGGAAGCAAGTTCGCTCAGCTGAACCCGTCACGGAATTTCAAGATTGAAAACAATAATTCTACTACTTTCAACTTCAATGTCCTTCACAGGTGTACGGAAAATTGCTCCTCCGGAGTCAATGAACGGGTAATTACAAACGTTGAGGATGGTGCTATGGCGGAGTCGCTCCTTCTGTGAAGTAATTCTTCAGGTGGCAACAACATTGACAACAGGCTATGGAAACAGTTCTTCCATGGCTCCTTATTTTCGTAATGTTTACCAGCTAAGTAAATTTAAAAGCTTTTCGTGATGCATTTCCGGTTTCTTCTTGATTATCAACAACAGCAACAACAGCAACAACAGCAACAATAACACCAATAACAACAACAACAACAACAACAAAAACAACGACAACAGCAAAAACAACAGCAACAGCAACAATGGGCCTCGCAACCGAAATCCTCGGCGTTGTAGTGGGCTTCGCGGGGCTTGGAGTTTGCTCCTTGCTCCGGAAGCTCATTATTTACAACTGGCCGACGAGCAAATTAGGTAAGTTTTTAGCCTTTTCTCCTCCAATCACAGTTCAAATTAGTGGCACGGAACTTGACCTTTTGCGGCGGCTGGTCGAGATAGAAGAGGGACGGAAGGTGAATGAGGAGGAGGATGATGTGCCTGGCCAGCCCGCCCTTACCGAAGAAGAGCTCACTTTAGCAGCAGAACGCCTTACCGGGGCAAGGCGATAGACGCCCCGGGGCCTCCGAAGCACTCGTGCCTAGGAGGTCCACCAACGACGAGTCCGCACTTCTTCGCAGTGTTGGTGACTAGTAGCCCTTCGAGGGTGAAGCTAGGATGGACTCAACTGCTCGCCGCTGTATACATGCACAGTAAGTACCTCCAACTCTTCTTGATGCCGCAGAGCGCTGACACGGTGACATCATATCTCTCTTCGCTTGATGCACAAATCTGACGAAGCCCACAATCTGTCGATGCGCTTGGAGCTTCGAGGTATACATGGAAGAGGTCAGGGCCTGGGGATAGGACGGAACAAGGTATTTGGTGCGGAATTGTTGAGCCACGAAGTGGTAGACAGTCGGGACCATTGAGGATGATGTACAAACCACAATTATCTCCTTCAATGGAGTAATTTGGGCATCCCCACTTTCTGCTTCCTTTTATCGACCTGCATGCAACTTTTGAGTTCCTCGGTACCCTCTTGGCCGTTCCCTACCTTACGCTAGTTTCGTCGTTGAAAAAAATCCAGCTAGTAATCTCCATAGCCATGCTGAGAAATGCATAGTACTTATGGTGAAAGTACGGCGACGCGATATTCTCTCAGACAGCCTCTGATTCCGTGGGATTTGGAGGGAGCACTATGACGAGTTCTGGCATAGGACTTGTGCGGACTGCCGCGCCAGCATTGGGTGTGGCTTTTGAGCCTGTAGTGATGAGTACAGTGAAGTAAACTAGTATGCAGCCCCCTGCCTGATCTCGTCACCGTCGTCAGAATGAGGACATTTTTTGGGCACAACTATTCGACATGACCATCCATCCTGTGCACAGAATGGAGGCAAAGATGTGAGTATGGCTCTCCAAAAGTGTTGTACTTGGTTGGCGACATAACTGGAAACGAACACTCGAGGTGTAGGGAGATTTAAACGCTCTGCCGCATTAATATCTGAGCAGGCGACTTTCAATGTCTCGACATGAACTTGTGACTTTTGCAGGGCACGAGGTCGAATGCTAGAATAACGTTGCTCCTCTTTAATCTACGTAGGTAAGCCAACTGGTAGGCTGCGGCATGTGTTCTGGGGTTTTTCGAAAACCCACCCACCTATATGTGCCGCGTAGGTCCTATAGGTGGATTTTATAAGAAGTGTAAAACCTATCCGTAGGTGGGTACATAGGAGGAAAACCTGTAAGTATCTTTTATAAGGCCCTATAAGTTTTCTGATTTTCATAACTCGTATATATCTTATGTCTTCTATTATAATACTGTCAACAACTCCATATCCCTAGTCATCTTTAGTTTTCAAGAGTGTTATTATGAAATATATAAAAGATATGCGACTTATCAAGACTAGAAAACCTATGGGTTTTTGCCTCCCTATGACCCATGGGTAGGGCATCTATGTGTAGGGTGGAGAATTCTCTAAAACCCATAGGGCGCATGGGTGGGTTTTCTTTTATGCTTACCCACCCATGGTGCCCATGCCGCAGTCTACCAACTGGCTGTGCAACTTGGGGAATGCGAGGTATCAGAGCCAGGTTGCTTAGTCACATATACCAGACATAATGCACAAGACAGAAGCAGAGTACTTCAAATCGGGGTCATAGAGAGAGTTGGGAACGGGTCACATTTGACGTGAAGAAGCATGGTCTGCATAGTGAAATATAAAATACCTATCATTTCTTGGCATCAATAGGACTCTTTCTTTGGCTCTCGCTTAACCCCAAATCCCAAGCCTCAATGTCAACAAAGCCCCAGCAGTCAAACATCCGACGATTTCTTCCCCTTCGCATCACCACTACCACGTCCCCTAACATTCTCCCTCGAGCCTCCGCTATTATCCTCCACAGTAAAGCGCCTCCTTAGCCGCCTCCTCCATCTTCCAAACACTGCTCCTGCTCCCTGCTGCCCTTCTTCAATTCCAGCTCAACAATGAACGTTCTGTGTAGGTTGTCTATCTTTCAATATATAACGAGATATTCTCAAAATGCCACATACGACCATAGACTGGTGAGAACTGGGCATCCCGTCCGCTCTGCCATACACAAGCACCAGATCGGCAGATTAGTAGTTGGGTGGGTGACCACCAGCGAATACCTGCTGTTGTATGTGTCTATATTTCTTTTGCATTTTAACACGAACATGTGATCGCACTAGTAGGTGTCAGAATTAGTGTACCAGGCAGGGTCTCTGGCTAAGCGATTCTCATCAGATTCTCCTTACTTTAGTACATTTTCATACACGAACGACACACTGAATAATCGTAAAGCTCAGATAGTACCTTCTTCTTGCTTCTATCGTAATTAAGATATCGAGAGGATCCCACCTTCTTGTCTTGGATTAGAATATTATATAATAAAGTGTATTTTAGGGTGAAAATATGTCCGCTGCGCTGCTATTAGGGTCATATTTTTTCCTGCCGGAACTAGCTTTAAAGTATCATTCTACGGCTTCTTCCATATCTCGATTGGAGGAAAGTAGCGAAAATGTTTTAGGGTATTACTAATGCAGCATTGTAAAGTCGTCAAATGTGATGACTTTATTTTGTTAATAAATTGATTTCGCTTGAGACGAATTTCTCAAAGTTCGAAGTCATATTCTATAGAATATAGCCTTTCTATTTGCTAGTATCAAGCGACTTAGCGAGGACACAAACCAATACAACTCTAATAGTAGCATAGCAGATAATGATTCTTTTTTAAACACTTTCGGCTCTATTCATAATTACTTTTTGAACGAGATATTGTATCTAAAATAAAAATACGGAATTATACCATAGATATTATAAAAGGAATTTCCCTTTTTAGTAAGGCTCGATGTTAGTTATCTATTGTTATGAGAGACGTGTAAAGGGGTGTCTTACAAGCTTATGTCCAGTATCACTTGTAGCAGGTTGGGGGGTCTTACCTATTTAGCTAGCTTTCCACGGTCCATCATCTTTTTCTTTCCTCTTCCTCCATCTTTCTTTCGAAACAGACAACATTTTTTTTGTCACCCGTCATGTCATCACGTGCCTCTCCCTCGGGCTGTGCATACTTCATGATCACCTGAGAGAGAGATGGAAGTTGTGATCTATACTTGTCGGCGAGGAATGTTAGTGATTTTTCGAGACGTAGATGATTCCCTGGATAATGATTTAACAGAGAGTGAGCTACGCATAGTCATGGAGATAGAATGTTATTGGGCAAAGAGAGGTCAACGAAGAAAGGGTGCTGCTCTCCTTGTCCATTTTCCACACACGATGTAATTGCAATTATGGTTCGATCTGCCATTATTGATGTCCTCGACTGGTACTTCTCACATGGGAGCTGCGCTTCGAGCGTACAAATGAGATGTTGATGAGTTATGTGGCTTGCTTCCTGTCTTTATCGATTACATACGGCCAATATCCCAGCCATGTCTTAATGCCTCTTCTTCGTCCTTATCTTCACCACCTTCCATCCGTAGGCCAGGGCAAAGGCTTTTCTTCTTGCCTCCATACGCAAATCTCAATTTCCTGTTGCTGGACTTCTCGATACCTATGTCCAATCTCACGACCTTCAAGCCAAACCTGGTTTGTTTGTACTTTTCAACAATATATTTCGATTGACGTGATAATCCGCTTGTCGCTAACTGTAGTAAATTAATCTCCGAGCGGCGAGATAAAGACTAGGGTGGTTCCGCCTTGCCGGCTGGGCGCTGTCTAGGGATCTACCTACCAAGGCGTCATCGTCGTCATGGAAGGGGTTTTATCAGCCGCTTATTGTCTTGTGTAGTCAACACGTTCCGAAAACTGTCTCGCCTGTGTCTACCTACCCAGCTTCAATTCCAAGTATTGCGAGCCATACACCTGCACCCACATCATCAGCGCGAGTGCTTGCATACACAATTGCCTATCTGGTGGACGTTGTGCAGAGAATAGATACAAACAGGAACAGGATAATCTATCTAATCTAGGTACCTAGCCATCTGGCAAAGATCTAGCGGAGTTTATTTTGCGACCTTTCCTTCTCCGCGTGTCAAACTACGGCTAGAACCGTTGATTAGGTAGACACTAGAACTACCTCCTACCTCAATGTCTAGAACTATTCGCTAACATCGATACTGTCCATTACAATCTTTTGTTGATCTGGCCTGCCAGTGTGTGCAAACTATGCAAGTTGCAACTCACCGCCCGCCAAGCTGCCATGCGCCTGAAGCCCTGCTTTCAAAGTCGTGGCGCACGAAGCACCGTATATCCATCCATCTCCTCTTACCTTGTCCGACTCACACGACATCCTTCCCTTTCCGTCTTAGCCGCTCACTCTTCCTTCTATTCCCCCACCCAGGTATCCATAAACCCATCCATCCAGCCATCCTATCCATCCTTCCACATTTCCATCCACAATAATCTTTAAAAGTAGAAACAAACCTGGTTTACATCCCATAGGCCGTGGGCACCTGGGCACCTGGGCACGCACGCTCCTTCCTTCCTCGCTTCCTTGATGTATACAAAGCCACTCCCTCCCTCCCTCCCGAGTCCTTGGGTCCGACCAACCAAGAGCCAAGAGCCAAGAGCCAAGATCGAATCTGAGAGAGTGACTTGGCTGTTGCACTTCGCAGTTCGCGGTTTCCCGTTGGTTGGGTTACCTCAGTTGAGTTAGTTGGTGGAGGTTCGGATTTCCCCCCATACCTACTTACCTGCAGACGGACGGGATGGGATGGGATGTTGTGGTATCGGCTCTGGTGCTGGGCAGGGAAGGAAGGACATGTCGACGGATCGGGATGTCCACTTCCTGATGTGCTCTGCTGGAGGGGGGAACATGTACGTCGTTCGTGGGTGGGTAGGTAGGTAGGTAGGTAGGTGTTTGTTTGCCCGCCAGTTCGGTTCATCTCGTTTATATCTCTCTGTGCTCAGTTTCTTTTGTTTGTCGGCTTGGTACGGTGGTGGGTATTCACAGTATCTTCCATACCGTAACCTCAATTCCTTCATGTCAACAATTGATGTCGCCACCCTGCTTCAACACATCCCGCCAATATCACTTCTTGGCCTCCTCCACTTGGCACCGTTGGCAAGGATAACTCGGAGCACGCGACACTTACTTCGTATAAGAGGATCTCCCCATTATTCTTGAAAAGGATTTTGAAATTCCAGACGATCGCTTAAAGTATTGAACGAAGTTTCCTAAATTGAAAGTTTTCCGAAACACACTGCACTCATTCCGCATTTCCATCACGCGCAATACTGGCAGAAAGTTCGGACGTCATCCTCAGCCTTGCCATCTCAACCCACCATGAAGATCCAGCATCTTTTGACTAAGTCCCTCCTCTTAATAAGCACACTCGCTCTTCCAGCCCCAAACGCAGACAGGTTACAACGAATAAGCAACTCCGATATCCAGCGCCGACACAACGAAGCTACACCTCCACCTGACGGGAAATACTTCCACGAGCCAGGCGGAGGAGATGATCTTGGCCACTACGATATCCGATACTTCAACGGCAAACCAGTAAGCTACGAAGAGCGCGGCGAGACATTATACCACTTAATCCGATCCTACCTATCTATTTTCCGCGAACGCAATATCGAGACCTGGATTGCGCATGGGACGTTACTTGGATGGTGGTGGAATGGCAAGATCATGCCTTGGGATTGGGATCTCGATACACAGGTCTCGGGCTCGACCTTGGCGTGGTTGGGGCAGAATATGAATATGACGATGCATAATTTCACGATGTCTGAGCCGGATGGGACGCCTATGTTCCGTGAGTATTTGCTTGATGTGAACCCATACTCAGCGGAGCGAGTAAGAGGAGACGGACAAAATGTCATAGATGCTCGATGGATTGATGTGCGGAATGGGTTGTTTATTGATATCACCGGACTGAGTGAGACGAATCCGAGTGCGCAGCCGGGGGTGTGGAGTTGCAAGAATTATCATCGGTATCGGACGAGGGATTTGTATCCGTTAAGAGAGACGGTTTATGAAGGCGTCCCGGCGTTGGTGCCGTATAGTTTTGATAGGATTTTGACGGAGGAGTATTCTGCGAGAGCTTTGACGAAGACGAAGCACGAGGGGTAAGCTTCCCCTGCCTTGTGTCCCCTTTCAGAGCTGAGTTCACATATGTATAAGGGAGGAGGAGAATATAGCTGATAAGAACTAGTCATCTTTGGGTCCCAGAACAGAAAGATTGGATCAGGCAAGATGTCCTGCAGCAAAACTCCGATGTCCACGGCCGAGACGTTCCTCATATCCCACGCAGTTTGCAGGCGGATGAGAAACCTAGAGCCGGGCTGGGGAACCTGTTACGAATACTATGAGGAATGAGAGGGAAAACATGAATGATTCGTGCAGGAGTCGGGAAAAGATTTTGCGACTTGAAGAGAGAATCAATAAAAGTGGAAGAATAAAAGTGGAAGAAGATGAGACTGATGCGTATGATACCCATGAGCGAGGAACTAACGGCAGGGAATGGACAGGAGAGAAGAAGAACATACCAAAACGCTCCTAGCATGTTCCCAGCGAGTGAGCGGGCGACGTCGAGGGCGTCGCAGGGCATTTCGAAGAGTTTTGAAGGCACAGAACACCGCGCGGATTAGTGTTGGATAAAGCCGCTGCCTACCTGAATAGGATATCTCTGGTGTAGGAGTTCTTGGATAAGGCTAGCTTGGATGAAGCTACGCCTTCTGGGCTTGGATGCATCATGCGGCCATGCAATGGTTCAAGGAAATTGGAATTTGATGAATGGGTGAAATAGGAGCTGACAAACGAGGCGTGACTAAATGACAATCTCTTGAATGTTTTCTTGCATTGCATAAGTGAATGAATGACACTCCAGATAGTATGATCACGTTCCCCGTTGAAAGTTCAGATGGTCGAATTTACCAGATCGCACGCCTCTTTGATTATGGCCATAGCTAAATCGCAGTGCGGGAATAGCTAAATCGCAGTGCGCTAATATTCTAGTGACTTAGCGTGTATATCTAGAGGATACGCCCCCCTATATAAATTTGTACTAGAGGGTATAAGCCAGTTATATAAAATAAAAATTTCAAAGTAATCTAGTTACCCCTATTGCTATAACTTAAAATTGAAGCTATTCAGAGACTCTACTTTACTAGTCTATTACTATCACTTCTGCTACTACTATTACCTTCCTTTAATAGCCTTTGAAACCTAACCTTATAGCCTTACGCTATCTCAAGCTATTTATAGTGATATTACTACTGCAATTGCTGCTCTTCAGGTATATACTAAAGCTAATAGATATGCTTTTAAACGCTAAAATAATATACTATTCCGTATAGTATTTACTTGCGATCGAGCAAGTAAGTATAACTCTAAGGGGAAAAAACCCGATATCTACTAATCGAAGAGGCGTAAGAATATAAGCTCTAAGAAGTATAGTTATCAAATGAGAGTCTCTCTATTAAGAGATAGAGAGTCGAAGGAGGAGCAGTAGCAATTAAGAGTTCTAGAAGCTATATATAACCATACGGCATCTGCAGACTCGATAGCTTATCTAGTATACAGAATTACTTCTATTCCGGCAGAAGTACGTGCTTTAATTAGCTCTCTAGTAAAGGCCGGCCTGCCTAATACTTAAATTCTATTAGCTCTACAGGAAGAAGACTTTAGTACCTCTTTAGTTTCTAAAGATATTTCTAATCTAGTATAAATAGAGCGTAAAAGGGAGCTAAGTAGAAAGTCACTGATCTAGTAGCTTATATAAGTATATACCTCTTCCTATACTTAGTTCTATTACTTATAAACTATAGGAGCTATAGGTAAATAACTTCTCTCCTCGATTCTACTCTTAAAGTGGTCCTTTATAGCGACTATTTTTTATCTACCTGATCTCCCTTTAGCTATAGAAGCAGTATTTAGACGTTCTACTCCTCGACTGCATATATAAAACGAATCGATTTAATATGCCTCTATTAAATATTTATAGTATTACAGGTAATAATATAGTTATTCAGCTTGGATTAGTGTTTTTATTAGGAGAGACCGAGGGAGATTACACTTAGGCGCTAATATAACTGAAAGATCTGATGTCTTAGCATATGATTTAAGAGCTAGTTTCTATTATAATAGATAGGGAACTAGCTCTAATTAAGTATCTGTAACGTTCCTGGTTCTGACTGGTACGCGGTATACAGGCTCGTCGGTTAGTATTAGCTATAAAGTAAAGTAAACAAGAAGTTCGGTTCTTAATTGGAATTAAGACGTTATAAGCAGGTATTAATTACTATATGAATTTGAGCACGAAGCTCCTATCTAATAGCAGAAGTGCTAGTCTTATATAGAATCTTCGTTCCCTTATACTAGCTATATAAGACCGTCTTGCAGAGCGCGTAAGCTCTCGCGACCTATCTAGCAGTCTAGTATATCACGTGATCCTAGATCACCTATAGCTATAATACTATTATTACTTTAATATAGGTAGATATATAGTACTACTTGCTAGTTTATACTATAACCGTATTAATGCCTTTCCTCTAATAGTACTAACTCTTTTCTAGTACTAAAACCCGTCTAGTACTTACTACTAGGTAGTACTATTTGTATTCTAGTACTAGGACGGTTTTAGTGCTAAGAACTATACTAGTTCGTAATACTATCTCCCTTCTATTTTAGCGTATCCTTACGCTTAAGTACGCCTAAGGAAATATCGATAACTACTTATAGCTATCTTTTTCTTTTATTATACCCCCTGAACGCTTAATTAAACGAGTCGATTATATTACACTCGAAAGATAAATAGAATTAAGTAATAAAATTATAGTACTATATACTAGATATAAAAAAGCGGAATATAAAGAGTATATATCGCCTCGCGATCCTAAACTAACTAGATATAGTTATTACGCCTGACTAAATAAATCCTATAATATTCGTATAAGGAACCGGATACTTATAGCTTCCGAATAGGAAAGTCTTAATTCCTAAATCGAAAAATTAGAAGATAAGAAAGACTTAGCTATAGTCGAGTTCTATACGCGAATTATAAGGTTAAAGAAATAGAAACGTTTCTTATACGAATAGTAGTAAAAGATAATTACTATTAGTCTGAACTCGATAGCTAAGCTCGATACTCTTAAAGCTCTAGAAAAGGAAGAAAAGGAGAAATAAGAAAGGGAGAGAGTACTTAATAATACTAAGTTAGTAAGCGCGGAACCCTCTAGTTCTGACGTCCCTATTAACCCCTCGTTCGACCTGATAGTCGACCTTCCTTTTAACTCTACTAACCCGCTCTAAGCAGATCTAGGTTTTATTAATAGAAATTAGCTAGTAATACTAAGTAGTAAAAGCTTAACTTAAGTTCTTATATATTTTCCGAATATAAGTAATTCTTCTATTTTACTAGATATCTAATAATACCTTATTTATACTAATAATCTAGTAGTTCCTCTATATTATATTCTACGAGTAAGTTAACTAGTTTAGCGTATATCTTCGGGACTAGTAGTACTTCTAGTAGTACTTTTTCTAATAAGGATATATAAAATATTAGAAATATCTTCTTTATTATAGCTAGTAGCTAGAGTTTATAATTTAATAATCGTTTAATATATTTAATTTTAAAAAGTCTAAGTTTCTTATAATCTAACTTATCACTTAGTCTCTATATATTAATATTCTTTCGTAGAAAGTAAACTCTATCCCCCTCCTATAGTATTAGCTCCTAACTACGATTTTTATTATAGTAGTACGTATTCTTCTCTACTATAAACCGGAGTTCTTCTATAAGTTCCTTATAGAGGTCCTAGATATTCCTAACCTAGATACGAGCTATATTATTATCTTTAATTATTAAGTTAAGTTCTCTATATATAATAAGTTCGTAATCATAATTCGTAAAGAATAATATAACTTTTATTATTTCTATAGTCGAGCTATTATATATAAATTCTACTAATAGTAATAGTTCTATCTAATTATTTTATTAATAGTTAATATAATAGTATAAGTATACTTTAACTACTTAGTTTATTCTTTTATTTCCTCTATTAGTCTAAGGATAGAAAGCTATTAATAGTTTTCATTTAGTCCCTAGGAACCCTATTAAAGTATTCTAGAATTTTAATATAAATAACTTATCTCGATCTGATACTATTTCTTCGGGTACTCCGTGCTTAGAGACTACCTCCTTAAGGTATACTTATACTAAGTATTCGGCTATAAGAGTAGATAAGACTAGTACTAAGATTATATACTTAGTAAGTGTTTCTATAATAATAAGTATTATATTATAGCTAACTCCTATAATCGAGTCCTTTAATAGTAGTAATAGCCTTATAAAGTCCTATAATATCGATTTCTAAGATATTAATAGTATTAGTACTATAATTATCTGCCTATAAGGTATATATCAGGAAGACTTATTCCTAATATAAGTATTATAATTAGCTAGTACTTTTTTAATTACTTAGTAGAGTCCTTTCGACTAGTAGTTTCTTGAAATCCTTAGATATATTCTTCGTATCCCTTAGTATCTATACGCGGGAAGCTCGTATTATTCTTTAATATATACTTCTACTAAGCTTAGCAGAAGCTAAATTTTTCTATTAACTCGTATAATACTATTCTTAATTATATTCCTTATAATAAGTTCCTTAGTCTCGTTCAGGGATATTCTATCCTTCTTCTAAGCCTCCTTTAAGGTATTATACTAAGGTCTCTTAATTTCTTACTTAATCGTAGTAGCTTCTCGAATATTAGTAACTATATCTCTATTATCTAGCTATCTAAGTAAAGCGGTCTTATTATAGACCTTATTATCCTTATAATCTAGTAATCTACTTAGAGTATCTACTCGTATATTATCTTTTCCCTATATATACTTAATAACTAGATCAAAAGAGGCGAGTTCTTCTGATTATTAGGCTAATCGATAATTATCTAAGACCTTAATAGTTATAAAAGTTCAGAGATTTATATAGTTAATATAGATAATAATTAGGAACTTAGCTCCTTATAAGTATATTTCTAGTATTTAAGTACTTTAACGATCGCTATAAGTTCTTTCTTATAGATATTATAATTCTATTTAGCTAGAGATATTTTCTCTAAAAAGTAAGCGACTAAGTATAGTTATCCTTCGTTATCTTACTACAGGTATACTATACTAGTATAAGTATTAGAGGTATCTATTTCTATTATACTTTCCTTTTCTTCGTCGAAACTATATAAGATTAGTTCTTTTATAAATTCTTTCTTAATTCTCTAAAAAGCTTCCTTATACTAGCTAGTCTAAGTGAAAGGAACGCCCTTCCTTATTAAGCTTAAAAGTAATTTAGTAATCTTAGAATAGTTTCTAATAAACTATTAGTAGAAGTTAGCGAAACTTAACTATAACTATATATCCTTAATATTCTTTAGAGATTCTTATTCCTTTATAGCTTTAACTTTCTTCGAGTTAATACTTATCTCTCCCGAGCGAATAATATACCTTAGAAAAGTAACTTACTTAACTAAGAATTTATATTTCGATATCTTTAATCTAGAATCTATCTTATGTAATACTTCTATAATTTAGGTAATATAGCCCTAGTATACCTCGATAGTCTCCGAGTATACTAAGATATTATCTAAGTAGTATATAGCGAATTTCCTAATAAAGTCCTTAAGAATATTATTATTCTATCTTTAATACGTAGCTAAGGTATTAGTTAAGCCGAATAGTATTACTATATATTCCTATAGCCCTAAGGGTAATACGAAAGTAGTCTTCTACTTATATCCCTTTTTAATTCGGATTAAATTAAACGCGTTACGTTAATCTAACTTAGTATATATCTTTACTCTAGCTAGCTTATCCTATAAGTATTACGCGTTTAGTAAAAGATATATATCTCTTATAGTTCTACTATTAATTATCTAATAGTCTCCGTATAGTCTTCCCTTAAGATCTCCTACTTTCTTAACTACTAGTATATTAATAGTATATAGTAACTTAGATTTCCGAATCTATCCTTTCTTTATATCTAACTTCTAATACTCCTTAAGCGTCCTTATAGTATTATAGTTATAATAGCGAAGTTTCTCTATAATAAGTATAAATCTATCTTTAAAGTTTATCTTATAATCCTAAGGTTTATACTTAAGTAAAGCCCTTATATCCTGCGGATCCTCGAATAATTTCGAGAACTTCCTATATAGTTTAAGTAACTATAACGATATAAGACTCAAGGCGGTATACAAGTAAGAATAAACGAGTAGGAAAGCTAAGAGCGATATTATATAGTTTACTACGAAGAAAACAAAAAGATAAGGAAGGAAGAAGAAGAGAGATAGAGTGTAAGGCACCTTATATATATATACTAGTACTAGTCTGATACTATACCGGGTCGGATACTAGTTCTGCCGGGATACTTATAAACTTAGGTCCTATTATCTATCCTTCTTCTTATATGATATTCAGGTGAGCTATCGTTATATTACCCCCCCTCCTAAGAAGAGCTTAACCCTAAGCTCGGAAAGTTATAGTTTATACTAGAATTAGTCTTTATTATAACTGTTTTCGTCGATATTCGCGTAATAGGCGCTAGCTGCTCTTTAGTAGTAGTAAATTCTTTATCAGGTTCTAACTAGTTATATCGCTATAATAGTGCTATATTAGTTATAGCTTCTAAATCGGGCGGTAAGTAGTATTTACTTTATCTGTTTATAGTAAGAGTCGAGTTTAAGTAGGGCGTAGGGTATATAAAGGAAAGGGTTTATTAATATTAGAGCTTTTCCTTTTTAACTACGATAACTACTTTAACTTATAAGTTTATTCTCCCTAGACTATAATATAGCTCCTAGAGTAAGTATTATTACTAACTACTATAGTAGTCTACTATAATCTTATATATTAATCGACCTAATTAACTCTTCTCTTAATATAAGTAAGTTTCCTATCTTAGTTTTAGGAATAGTCCTTAAGTATAGTTTAGGGGTTTTATAGATCTATAACGCTAACTCCTATAGTGCTTTTACTAGTTCCTGCTAGTACTCTTTTAGTAGCGTATCATATATATTACCTGCGGTATATTCGCGCTTTCCTTAAGATAAAGTATAATAATACTCCTGTTTTAGAACTCTTATACTTATTTAATAAGCCTAACTCTAAGCTTTATAAGTATTATTCGGCGTTAAAGAGTAGTTATAAGCCTATAAGTTACTTAAACCTAAATATAAGTATATATACTAACGCGTTATAGTTACTTAACTATATTAATACGAAGTATACTATTTTATCCGGGTTACTTCCTAGTAGCGAAGCTAAAGATATGAAGCTAAATCGGGGCGGTATTATAGCTACTTATAAAGCGATTAATCAGATCTATTATCTTACGAAATCTACTACTCTTATTACTATGTTAGAGATTACTACTATATAATTAGAAGAGACTTAGGCTTTAAGGCGTTCTATAGAGAAAGTATTTAAAGAGTTAGAGTTTATTAAAGTAGTAAGTTAAGATCTTAAATCCTTAGATACTAGTATAATACTAACGTGATATAAGATCTAGATCTTTTAATAGTAGATTCGGCGAAATCTAAGTTAATAGTATAAATAGTATTAAAGTAGATAAAGGAGTTAAATAGTATTATATAGGAATTTATAAAGAAAGCTATATTTAAGGCTATAATATCTAATACTAAAGGAAAGAGGAATTTGCCTTCTAGTTTAGAGATAGCGTTAGATCTAGATACTCCCGGACTTTCTCTAAAGAAGAAACCTCGTAGGATTAGCTATTATACTTAGTCTACTACTAGAGCTACGTTAGTAGATTTAAGTAAAGAGTTAGATATAGTAATTCCGGTTCTAGATATTCTAGAATTACTAAGAGCTCTAGAGAACTTAGGAGAGAAAGCTAATAAAGTGAAAGTAGTTAAAGAAATAGAGTTTTAGATATAGTATTATTACGAAGTATAATCGGGGGATTATCCTTAATAATAAATTCTGATACTAGTAACTATAATAGCTTATTATCCTCTAAGTAACTATAGTTATCTATTCTATCTTCTTAGGCCTTAATCTACTAATCTAGTTTATATAGAAGTCTAGGTTTACTTAAGTAAGTAGTATAGAAGTCTCTGAGCTTATATAGAGTACTTATTAGGTCAGAAGCGTTATACTAAGTTAAGTCTAGGTTATAGCCTAGCTAGCTAACTTAATACTTCAGATTACTTCTTAAGAGCTATATAGTAAGTATATCTTATAACTCCTACTCTTCTTAAGTAGCGATAACCTCCGGGGGTAGGTTTTATAACTCCTAGCTTAGTAATAAGTCGTCCGGGTCCTTAAAGAGCAATTCGAGAGCGAATATATTATAAATAGAAAATCCCGGGGGTAAATCTAGCTTATAAGAGTATCCGATCTTAGCTAAGACCTAATATAGTTCTACTTAGAGACTAGATAGCTTCTTACTTAGCTAGTAATTCTTAAGGTTCCTTATAGAGAGAAATACCTTATCTCTAACTTCCTAGTCGATACTACGCCGTTTCGGGTCAGTTATAGCGCTTATCTTATACTAAGTAGCTAATATATTAGCTTTTATAACCTCAATAGCGGATTTAGTATATTTAGCTAAGGATTTAGTATTAGTATAATTAAGCTTCTCTTATAGTATCGATCCGGTAAGTTGCTTCTAGTCCTAGCTATTCTATAGTAGTATACTATATTTAAGAGTATATAGCGCTATACTAATAGAATCATAAGGTAAGGTTACTTAGGCGCGGTCTATTATTAGTAGTAGTTCGCCCTAGTTACTTTAGTAGTAATTAATAAAGAGTCTAAGGCGTTAGTTAATATACTAATTTATAATCTTTGTTTATCTATCGGTTTACTAATAGAAAGAGGTAGAGAGCTTAACTTTAACTCTAATTATATAGTAAAACTCTTACTAGAAGAATAAGACTAGCTAAGCCTCTCGGTCGGATATAATTAACTTAGGGGTATATCCGAAACGATATATCTATTAGATAAATAATATCGCTATCTTACGAGTATCGATATTATAATAGTATAGTATTAATACGGAGTCTTTCCTTAAGCGGTTAATAAATACTAATATCCTATTAAATCCTTAGTTATTAGGCGAGAAGTCCTTAAAATCTATAGCTAGGTACTATATAAAGTAGCTAAGTACTAGTAATAAGTAGAAGAATCCTTACTATTTTATTTATTTCAGATAAGAGTATTAGTAGAGGCGGTAATTATAAGTATACTATTTCACGTCTAATATAAGTCCTTTCTAGTAGTAATAAGTAGAAATCATTTCAGCGGTCTTATAAGCGTTTAGATAAGTAGAGGAAACTTAATTATAGATTTCGCTAATTAAATAGGTATATAGTAAGGTATAGCGTTATACGTATAAACGACTATTATAAAGTAATAAACTATTATTAATAGTATAGCTATCTCCTAATATATTTCGTTCTTTAGAGAACGATTCTTAGTTAAATTAGTATAGTTTCTCGATTAAATCAAAGGAGTTACGTACGAGTTCCGGTAGCGTATTAGTCCCTAGCGATATTAGGTATATATAACTAATTTAATCGATATAATACTTAGCTAGTTCCGCGTTAATCCTAAGGTCTAAGAAATCTAGAGGTAATAAAACCCGAGATCTACTATCTTATTTCTATTATTCCTATATCCTTAGATCTTATTTCCTATAGCTAAGGATATTAGCTTTAGTATTATTTTTATTAAGCGTATATATAATTTAAAAGTTAAATTCGGAAAGGAATTCTATCTATCTAGCTTACTTACTAGTTAGGACCTTAGTAATTATAAAGTATTCTAAGGATCGATAGTCTATATATACGCTAGTATAGCGTTATAGAGATATAAGTTCTAGTCTCTATTTCCAGAAAGACTTAATAATAGCGTATAGCTCCTTATTATAGATCTCCTAGTTTAGTTCATATCTATTAAGAACATAAGAGTAGAATCTAATTAGATACTATTAGTTATCTTCATATAATTAGGAGATAACTCTAGCTATTATACTATTAGAGGTATTAGTTTTTAGTTTAGTTTATAATTCAGGGTCGAAATAGTATAGTTTCTATATTAATAGTAGCTATTAATATAAATCGTCGAAGGACTTCTTATAATAATCAGTGAAATTTTATAGTACTATAAGCCGAGTAAGCACTAAGAGAGATTTAGTAATAAAGCCGAAATTCCGAATAAATTAATAGTAGAACTTATAAAATCCTAAAAAGGATTTTATAGCTATTACTGTTTCGAGGTACTTCTAGTTTATTAATAGTACTACCTTCTCGGGATCTAGCTCGATTCTATTAGTAGTAATAATATATCCGAGGTATTTAGTCCGAGTAATATAGAATTCGCTTTTCTTAATATCTACTTAGAGTCCGGTATCTATTAAGCGTTATAGTACTAATTTAATATATTCTTTATATTCTTAGAGCGTTTCCGAGTATATAAGANATATAAGATCTAGATCTTTTAATAGTAGATTCGGCGAAATCTAAGTTAATAGTATAAATAGTATTAAAGTAGATAAAGGAGTTAAATAGTATTATATAGGAATTTATAAAGAAAGCTATATTTAAGGCTATAATATCTAATACTAAAGGAAAGAGGAATTTGCCTTCTAGTTTAGAGATAGCGTTAGATCTAGATACTCCCGGACTTTCTCTAAAGAAGAAACCTCGTAGGATTAGCTATTATACTTAGTCTACTACTAGAGCTACGTTAGTAGATTTAAGTAAAGAGTTAGATATAGTAATTCCGGTTCTAGATATTCTAGAATTACTAAGAGCTCTAGAGAACTTAGGAGAGAAAGCTAATAAAGTGAAAGTAGTTAAAGAAATAGAGTTTTAGATATAGTATTATTACGAAGTATAATCGGGGGATTATCCTTAATAATAAATTCTGATACTAGTAACTATAATAGCTTATTATCCTCTAAGTAACTATAGTTATCTATTCTATCTTCTTAGGCCTTAATCTACTAATCTAGTTTATATAGAAGTCTAGGTTTACTTAAGTAAGTAGTATAGAAGTCTCTGAGCTTATATAGAGTACTTATTAGGTCAGAAGCGTTATACTAAGTTAAGTCTAGGTTATAGCCTAGCTAGCTAACTTAATACTTCAGATTACTTCTTAAGAGCTATATAGTAAGTATATCTTATAACTCCTACTCTTCTTAAGTAGCGATAACCTCCGGGGGTAGGTTTTATAACTCCTAGCTTAGTAATAAGTCGTCCGGGTCCTTAAAGAGCAATTCGAGAGCGAATATATTATAAATAGAAAATCCCGGGGGTAAATCTAGCTTATAAGAGTATCCGATCTTAGCTAAGACCTAATATAGTTCTACTTAGAGACTAGATAGCTTCTTACTTAGCTAGTAATTCTTAAGGTTCCTTATAGAGAGAAATACCTTATCTCTAACTTCCTAGTCGATACTACGCCGTTTCGGGTCAGTTATAGCGCTTATCTTATACTAAGTAGCTAATATATTAGCTTTTATAACCTCAATAGCGGATTTAGTATATTTAGCTAAGGATTTAGTATTAGTATAATTAAGCTTCTCTTATAGTATCGATCCGGTAAGTTGCTTCTAGTCCTAGCTATTCTATAGTAGTATACTATATTTAAGAGTATATAGCGCTATACTAATAGAATCATAAGGTAAGGTTACTTAGGCGCGGTCTATTATTAGTAGTAGTTCGCCCTAGTTACTTTAGTAGTAATTAATAAAGAGTCTAAGGCGTTAGTTAATATACTAATTTATAATCTTTGTTTATCTATCGGTTTACTAATAGAAAGAGGTAGAGAGCTTAACTTTAACTCTAATTATATAGTAAAACTCTTACTAGAAGAATAAGACTAGCTAAGCCTCTCGGTCGGATATAATTAACTTAGGGGTATATCCGAAACGATATATCTATTAGATAAATAATATCGCTATCTTACGAGTATCGATATTATAATAGTATAGTATTAATACGGAGTCTTTCCTTAAGCGGTTAATAAATACTAATATCCTATTAAATCCTTAGTTATTAGGCGAGAAGTCCTTAAAATCTATAGCTAGGTACTATATAAAGTAGCTAAGTACTAGTAATAAGTAGAAGAATCCTTACTATTTTATTTATTTCAGATAAGAGTATTAGTAGAGGCGGTAATTATAAGTATACTATTTCACGTCTAATATAAGTCCTTTCTAGTAGTAATAAGTAGAAATCATTTCAGCGGTCTTATAAGCGTTTAGATAAGTAGAGGAAACTTAATTATAGATTTCGCTAATTAAATAGGTATATAGTAAGGTATAGCGTTATACGTATAAACGACTATTATAAAGTAATAAACTATTATTAATAGTATAGCTATCTCCTAATATATTTCGTTCTTTAGAGAACGATTCTTAGTTAAATTAGTATAGTTTCTCGATTAAATCAAAGGAGTTACGTACGAGTTCCGGTAGCGTATTAGTCCCTAGCGATATTAGGTATATATAACTAATTTAATCGATATAATACTTAGCTAGTTCCGCGTTAATCCTAAGGTCTAAGAAATCTAGAGGTAATAAAACCCGAGATCTACTATCTTATTTCTATTATTCCTATATCCTTAGATCTTATTTCCTATAGCTAAGGATATTAGCTTTAGTATTATTTTTATTAAGCGTATATATAATTTAAAAGTTAAATTCGGAAAGGAATTCTATCTATCTAGCTTACTTACTAGTTAGGACCTTAGTAATTATAAAGTATTCTAAGGATCGATAGTCTATATATACGCTAGTATAGCGTTATAGAGATATAAGTTCTAGTCTCTATTTCCAGAAAGACTTAATAATAGCGTATAGCTCCTTATTATAGATCTCCTAGTTTAGTTCATATCTATTAAGAACATAAGAGTAGAATCTAATTAGATACTATTAGTTATCTTCATATAATTAGGAGATAACTCTAGCTATTATACTATTAGAGGTATTAGTTTTTAGTTTAGTTTATAATTCAGGGTCGAAATAGTATAGTTTCTATATTAATAGTAGCTATTAATATAAATCGTCGAAGGACTTCTTATAATAATCAGTGAAATTTTATAGTACTATAAGCCGAGTAAGCACTAAGAGAGATTTAGTAATAAAGCCGAAATTCCGAATAAATTAATAGTAGAACTTATAAAATCCTAAAAAGGATTTTATAGCTATTACTGTTTCGAGGTACTTCTAGTTTATTAATAGTACTACCTTCTCGGGATCTAGCTCGATTCTATTAGTAGTAATAATATATCCGAGGTATTTAGTCCGAGTAATATAGAATTCGCTTTTCTTAATATCTACTTAGAGTCAAGTATCTATTAAGCGTTATAGTACTAATTTAATATATTCTTTATATTCTTAGAGCGTTTCCGAGTATATAAGAATATTATCTAAGTAAGCTATATAGAAGTTATCTAAGTAGTTTAGTAGTATATTATTTATATATCGCTAGTATATACTAGGTCTGTTATAGAGCCTAAAAGGTAATACTTTATATTTATAGGATCCGAAGTAAGTTTAGAAAGTAGTATACTCCTCGGATTCGGGGTCTATATAAATATAATTAAATACTACTTAGATATCTAGTTTAGTAAAGATTATTACTTTAGATATATAAGTTAAGAGCTTATCTATCCTAAGTATTAGGTAGGAATCCTTTCGAGTGATTATATTAAGCTTATAATAATTAATATAGAAGCGTAATCCTCTATCGGCTTTCTTAATAAATAATATAAGTAATATAAAGGGACTTTAGCTAGATTCGATAAATCCCTTATTTAAGTTCTTTATTAAGTACTCCTTAGTTACTTATAGTTCGTCTGTAGATTACTAATATAAGAGCGAATATATATTAAGTAATAATTCTTCTAGAATAATTTTATAATTATATAAGCGATATAGCAGAAGAATATTAGAATCCCGCTTAGAAAAGGCTTCCTTAAGAGTATAGTATTATTCCGATAGCTTTTCGGCTACAAGTCGTTTAGTATTAGAATCCTTAGGAGAATTATTATTTAGATAGTCTTATATAAGGCGATCTATCTTATAGATACTAATAAAGAATAATTCAGAGCTTTTATATTTCATATTAAAATAAAAAGCTATAGTACTAATTTAGTAAATCGGAACTAGTTTCTAGATCCTCGGAAGTTAAGAGGAATACTTATAGTAGAGTTTCGGCGTAAGTACTTTTCTTAATAAATTCAGAGCGGAAAGGAATTCCGATTTCTTAGTAATAAGCGGAAATAAGTTAAATAGTAAGAATAATATATTAATATACTATATCGCTATCGTTTAGTATAATCGCTATTAGTCTAGCTAGTTTATAGCTAAGTCCTACGCGTTAGCGTCGATTTAGTAAGATCGATTAATATTAAGTTTATAAGGCAGTAGAGTTATAATTATCTCCTTATCGTATCAGAGAATAGCTAAATAGCGTTCCGGCTATAGAAGCTTATAATAGAGTATATCTAGCTTAACCTGAAATCATTATATCTATTTAATACTAATAATTATATCTTATTATCCTAAATCGAGGAGAATAAAAGAGTAGTTATAAATACGCTTACTATTAATAGAAAAGTATAAATATATAAAATAAGTAATATAAGTTCTAATAGACTATTAGAACTTAAGTATTAGAATAGAATAAGGCAGTAGCTCGATTTTGATACCGAGAGCCCCTAATAGTCGTCCGGTAAGAGTATAATTAATAAACAGATAACTATTCGCTCTAGTATTAATTAAGCTACTTATAGAAACTCCTAGCTTATTTATACTAACTATAGTCGAGTATATAAATTACTTACTTCTTATTAGGGAGTTAAGGTCTAGATTAGAGAGATTATACTTATATAGACTTAAGAAGGAGTTTTTACCTAGGCCTTATTATTTCCCTTTAGTATTAGTCTAGATTCGGAGGGTATATCTTCTACTACTTCCTTAGTTACTTAATCCTCTTTCGGAAATTTATTAATTAATTAAACCTTAAGCGAGTTAAGGCAATCTAGCTTAATATAACCGAGCTATCTATAACTATAATACCTAGGGAGTTCTCCGGTCGAGGTAATAGGGCGTTTTAGCGCGGAGAGAGTACTAGACTATACCGAGGTAGAGGTATATATATATAATACAAGAGTAGTTTATTAAGAGGCTAAGCTTAGGGACTAGTAAGGAGTAGAACTAGTAGAGGTCGTAGTAGTAATAGTAAGCTTATAGTACTATACTAGGGTAGTAGCTTTCTCAGGATAAGTATATTCTGAGTTATAGCGATATTTAGTATTAAAAGAAAGTAAGGATCTAACTATAGAAGCATAATCCTTATTCTATATTAGTTTAATAATAAGAGTTAAAGCGCGTAAGGATAGTATAATCTTATCTTATATATAGAAGAACTACTCCTTCCTTTTAACTTTACTTTAGATAGTAGCGCTTTAAAATCGACTACGAAACTCGGCGAAAGTCTCGCGTATATAGCTAGGTTATTATATTTCTAAGTAGTAGAAAGCGTTATAGTAGTTATCTTCTTCTAAACTAGTAAAGAAGTTCTCTTCTAGTAAGGAGATTATTTCCTCGCTAGTCTTAAACTTATTAGTAAGGTACTAAGGCATAAGATACTCCTTAGCTAATCTAGTAACTAGTCCCTATATAAGAACGCGCCGGGAGAAGTCCGTAGGGTAGTAGTTAGCGTTTATAGCTAGCCGGTCTCGTATCGATACTCTCTATTAGAGGAAAGTAAAGTCTAACCTATTATCTAAGGGCAGGATCTTCTTAGTAAGATAAGACTTCCTAAGGCGTAACTCTAAAGATTCAGCGCTAGGAGAGGGAGATAGTTTATTAGGAATAATATCCTCTCTCTCAGTACTACGTATCAGAATAGAGTTTATTAGCTTATTGAACTCCGCTATACGCGGAGATTATAGTATTAGTTCTAGTAAGAGAGTCGAAGATAAGCGAGGGACTCTTATAAAGAACTTATCTTATATAGAGATTAGTTTATTTATAGTATCTTCTAAAGAGTTATTCTTCTCTTCTTAGTCCGCTAATTGTTATAAGAGGGAATAGATCAGGTTCGAGTTACTTATAGTAATAGAAGTACTTAGCGATTATACTCCTAGTGAATTTCGCTTTCATTTTCCTTTCCTTCTCAGTTAGTACTTCCTTAATAAGGTATTAATATTCTCTAGAGTAGAAGACGTTTAAGGTAAGGAAGAGTATAATAGATTAGGTTCAGAGGTAGAGCGGGAAGGGTCGCGTTAAGTTCCCTTAGAACTAGAGGGGTCTCTAGTTTATTAGTTAGAAGCTATTCCGGTAGCTTAAAAAGGAGTATATTAGAGCTATTTCGGCAGTGATATATAGAGATTAAAGTTCCGGGGTATTTATTATACTTTCTTTAAAATCTATCTATAATTCCTTTATACTAAGAGAGTTATTAAAGGAGCGTTAGCGAAGACCTTCTCTATTATACTATTTACGATAAGCTAAATTAAATCCTAATTTATAGATATCCGAGAGATCTCTAGTATCTCGGCTATATACGAGTAGTTATCGAATAATTAACTTAATAGTAAGATATTATAGTAAGCTATCTCTAGTTATCTTAATCTTTTTATTTAATATAACGATATAAGACTTAAGGCAGTATATAAGTAAGAATAAATAAGTAGGAAGACTAAGAGCGATCTTATATAGTCTACTACGAAGAAAACAAAAAGATAAGAAAAGAAGAAGAAGAGAGATAGAGTATAAGGTACCTTATATATATATACTAGTACTAGTCCGATACTATACCGGGTCGGATACTAGTTCTACCGGGATACCTATGAACTTAGGCCCTGTTATTTATCCTTCTTCTTATATGATATTCAGGTGAGCTATCGTCATAGTAACTATTCCCGAATATCATTTATCTAACTAAGATAATTCCTAGGTTCTATCTAACTAGGAACCCGACTTAACTAGTTAGAGTCTATCGGCGTTATTATTAAGGAGGTAGCGCTAGCCTCTCGTTTACTAGCTAGTTAACTACGCTTATATTTATAGTTACTAAACGTAACTCTCTTAGTTACCTAGTTTATACTAAGATTATAATTATATAGCTATAATATTCCTAATATAATATTATATTATCTAGTAAGTATAATATTAAAGTAAAGCGTTTCTTCGTATCTATTAATAATTATCTTTATTCCTCCTATCTTTTTACGGACTTATCTATCTAATCCGGCGCCTTTTCTATCTAATAAAGTAAGGCGATATAGTTTCGGGTTAATAGCAGTAGGAATATTCTATTTCTCGATTAAGGTCGAGTTTATAAAGCGTCTTATAGCTCCTGAATCGATAAGTGCTTTTATCTTAATATTATCTATTATAACTAATAAGATTAACTAATCGAACTCTCTAGTAGTAGTAAGCTCTAGGTATAACAGTTCTATTATAGAGTAATCACGTACTTCTTTAATAATTCTCCCTATCGTTTCGTCTAACTAGGTTCTAAAGTCGAGTTCGCAAGTAATCAGAATATAAAGTATATAGTAATAGAGAATAACTTACCTTTGAATCAGATCTAGTATTATTCTTTAATAAGTAGCTAGTTCTAATAAGTACTATCTTCTCTACTAATAATATTCCTCTTCTATTTCCTTAGTAATAGCCTAAGTATCTTTTATCCGAAGAAACTAATCTAGTTATTTAAATTCTTTTAGTTCAGGTTCTCCTTCGAGGTTAGCTATATAACGATCTAGTCAGTTCTCGATATCCCCGGTATTAACCTAGAATATAATAGTAATAGTATTATAATAAGTAATAACGTAATCTATACCCGGGTTAAGTATATTATAAGTTCGATAATACTCTATAGAATCGGACTTAGTTCTATTATAAACTTATATTCTTCTTCTATTATTATAATTTCGAAGAGTCTAGTTTTCGTTATTATATAGAAAGTTATTATATAAATAGTTTCTTTCCTTTATAATACTCTAGCTTTCTTAGTCTTTATCTAGAAGTTTAACTAAGTTTTCTTCGAATCCTTCACTAGATTCATAAGTTATAAAGTCCTACGAACTCTATTCTGCGCTAGAAGCTTCTCGGTAATCTAGCTTTCTTTCTGCTAGTCCGAATTCTCTTTTAGGTTTATTCTAGGATTTCTCTTCTTATTTCTTCTTCTAAGAGTAGTTATATACGAAGTATCTTATCTTATTATACGTATAGTAAAGACCTTTCTCTTAACATTTATCTTTCTTAGCTTAGCCCTTAGATCCTCTCTCTACTCTATCTAATTCTATTAAATTATAATAGTTATATTTATTACTTAAGTAAAGCTAGAAATTCCCTTATTACTTACTATATCGTTATAGAAATTAGGGCTTCCGGAGGTAAGTAGATATAAAATATCCTTCTTTTTCTTTTACTTATTCTTAGATTCGTTTATTAATAATAATAGATAATCTAATTAAGTCCTCTAAGTTATCTAGTTTACTAGCCCTAGAGAGCTTATCCTTAATATAGTCCTTAAGGCCTCGATAGTATTAGGCCCTTAATCTATTATCTATCTAGTTCAATTATATAGAATATCAGTAGAACTTAATAGTATATTTATAGATAGATCCTTATTATCGAATTCCGAGTAAGTGCTTCTCGTCTTATTCCTTCTTATTAGAGTCTCCGAAGACTCCTTTAATAGTATCAGTAAAGCCTACAGGGGTTCGAAAGATAACTCGGCTTTTTTCAGTTATAATAATAGAATAAGCCCTAGATAAGTATTAATTAACTAAGTAGTTACTTAGAGCCGGCTTAATCTAGTAAGCTATAGTATCGCAGAGGAATAAGGCTATCTATAGGACTTTAAGAGAGTCTGCTTCGAACTTATCCCTATTAAAGGCGAGGTATATCTAGTACTAGAGGATAAACTATCCTAGTTTATTATAGTTCCTATAATAAGTATCAAGTAAGTTTATATAAAGCAGTATACTCTTATCGACTTTATTAACTTTATCCGGCCTATTAATCTAGAAGCTTTCTCTTACGATAGATCCTTCTTTAGTAGCTATTTCGTTCTTACTAATAATACTTTAAGTAAAGTGCTTAAAGTATAACGTTCCTAGTTCTAACTAGTACGCGGTATATAAGCTCGTCAGTTAGTATTAGCTATAAAGTAAAGTAAATAAGAAGTTCGGTTCTTAATTAGAATTAAGATATTATAAGTAAGTATTAATTACTATATGAATTTAAGCACGAAGCTCCTATCTAATAGCAGAAGTACTAGTCTTATATAGAATCTTCGTTCCCTTATACTAGCTATATAAGACCGTCTTATAGAGCGCGCAAGCTCTCGCGACCTATCTAGCAGTCTAGCATATCACGTGATCCTAGATTACCTATAGCTATAATACTATTATTACTTTAATATAGGTAGATATATAGTACTACTCGCTAGTTTATACTATAACTATATTAGTACTTTTCCTCTAATAGTACTAACTCTTTTCTAGTACCAAAACCCGTCTAGTACTTACCACTAGGTGGTACCTGTAACGCTTGCTCTAGAAAGGTCTCAAAACTACCTGAGTAATAAGACCTCATATTACTATGAATATGAAGTAGTAAGAATCACTTGAGAATCTATAACTAAGGAGTAAAGAAGTAGAGAGAGAATAGAAGTATATATATAAAAAGGGGCCCCTAAACTCTACTCGTATAATCTCGCTTAGCAGTAAGTGTTTCTACTAATAGGAAGAGACCTCTAAACCTAACTAGTCGTCATACTACCCCCCCCTCCGAAAAAAGCTCGCCCTCGAGCGTTAGTCTATCTCCTTATTACTATTAAAGTAATCGTAATTATTAATTCTATCGTAGAAAGCTTTTAGCTAATTAGGTAGTCTAGCAGGAGGTCTAGCTTACGTTAAGTTATTAAGGTAGAATTATTATAGCTTAGCGGAAGCGTATTTAATATCTATAGCGTCGTACTATATAAGATCAACGTCTTGATTTAACTAGGAAACTCGGTATAAGAGGCTATTACGCTACTTATAGCACATAAGTATATCTTCGATCTCCTATTTATTATTACTAGTAATATTAATAAGTAGTAGTAGTAGTAAGGTTTATCCTAATAAGGGGTCGTTTAGATACTTCTATAGCTTAGTAGCAGGGAATACGTTATATACTTTTATACTAATAGGAAGCTCTAGATAATAAGAGCTTCTGACCTTTTTAATTATATAGAAAGGTCCGTTAGTCAGGAAGTCGAGTTTTTTACTAGGTCGAGTACTCGTAAAGTAGCATATATCTAGCTAGATAAAGTCGTCTATAGTAAAGTCGACTTCATAGCGTAAGCGATTATAGGATTAGGATATCTTAGCTTATATATATTAGAAGCTAAATTAAGCAGTAGTCTAGGTATCGCGTAAGCGATTAGCGTAATCTAGAGCTTACTAAATATTCAACTTATTAGTAAGCGTAATAGAGTCAAGTAAGTCTTTCTAATTCTAATTAATACGAGGTATATATCTATAAACGATTTCAAAGAGTAAAAGACCTCTAAGGGATTCGTAAGGGAGAGTTATCTAGGCGTAATCTATAATAAATAAGAATTCCGACTAGTTATCTTAATAGTAAGAGATAAAAAGTAATAATCTACGTTAGAGATATTAGTTATAGATCTCTATTTAGCTATCTGTTTATAAGTAGTCTACTATAGAAAGCTATCTTTTAGTACTAAGAATTATAATAACTATAGTCTAAAAACAGGAAACGAATTAAGGCCCTCTATTAGAGATAATTATTAATAGAGCTCCGAAATAGCAGTATACATAGTATAAGTAAAGCTTTATAAGGTCGCGCGTATCAGAGGTCTTTCGGTATAGAATACTAATTACTTATTTACTAAAACAATCGATAAATACAAGAACATTATCGTAGCCGTATTTATCGCGGTTAAAGCTATAGTAGTTAACTATAATATACTCCTATAGACGTGATAGTACGGGCAGAGGTTAGAGGAAGCCTAGTTTTTTATCACGTAGCACTTAAATTTATTAGTAAATATAATAATTATAATAATACTAGTTAATAATTAAAGCGATTCCGTACTACTAGTATTATAATACTAGTAGTTATAAGATCTTCTTTACACTTAGATAAGCAGTCTCTAATCAGTCGTATACTTCGCGTATAAGTAGTATACGAAAGTATAAGATATCAAGTACGATTAGTCTTCCTTTATAGAGTAGAAGATCTTTTTCTATAGTTAGTTTTCTAAGAGTAGTAGAGAGAGCTTATTTCCGTAAAGCTTAAAGTAATAGTATAGTACGATTAGCGTTAAGTACTTACTATACTATAGAAAAGACTAGCGATAGGTTAGCGACTTCTAAGGCGTTAATAAGCTTAAAGTTATCTATAGAGTAAGAGCTATTCCGGAGGTTACTTATAAGTAGTACTAGATCGATTTAGTCTTCGCGTAGTAGCTACTATAAACGCTAAGTTCTTTTAGCGTTATTCTAATAATCTAATTAATCTATTCTACAAGAGAGAGCGTTAGTAAGTAGATTATACTTCCTAGGTCGATAGGTAATTATAAAGTTATAATCTGCGAGTAGCTTAGCTTATCGAGCTTATCGTGCGTTTAGCTATTTAGAGGTTATAAAGTACTTAAGAGCTTTATAATTAGTAATAACGCGGATCTGATATAGTACGCCTGCGAGCTTAGATCTCTAGTTACTAAAAGATCGTATAATTACGAGTATTTCCTTATCGTAAATAGCGTAATTAAGCTCGGCAGGTAGTATAGTCTTAGAG